>JAJPUD010008140.1:0-17458 GCA_023553655.1 Myrmecobius fasciatus | reverse complement strand
GCCGGTGGGGGCTAGGACTAAGTCTGAATTACTCCTTAAACAAGGCAAGTCTGCCAGAACACCTGCCCCCAATCAGGGCAGAGTGTCCCGAGTGCCTCAGATAAACTCCAGGTGTTTGGAATTTGGAGTTTGGAGTTTGGAATTTCTGCCAGGATGAGCTGAGCTGAGTCCCACCCTCAATTCCGGCCTACACAGAAGTTGTCTATTTATCTCTCTTTCCGAGTCCGACTAACCTGATATGAAGTTATCCAGAGAGCAGTGTCCAAATATTTCTGAGTTCGTTGACTTGAAAATCAGTTCAGAGGCTTATTTTATTGTTGATTTGAGAGAAGATCGGAGGAGAGGCAGAAAGTCACCTTTTCACTCTGCCATCTTGGCTCCGCCTACTCAAAACACAATTTTCTTGAACTATGATATATATAGAAAACTTGTATAATATGGCAAGAGTGATAACCTGAACATTAAAATGCAAGAAATAATACAAGAGAACTGCCCAGAACTAGTGAACAAAGAAAATAAAGTTACAGTTTCAAGAATTCATAATGTGTCTCTAGAAAAATGCCCATGCTTATAAACTACAAGACTCATAGTGACTAATTTTGGCAATTCAATTTGGAAACAAATTCTGCAAGCAAAGAAAGATCTTCAAATAAAAAGAAAAGGAAATTCAAATAACATAAGGCTATTCTGTAGCCACCAGAAAATGAAAGGAAAAATGGAATAATATGCTTTGAAGAGCAATGGAATTTAAAATATAGCCCAGAGAAACTCACTCTGCACAGATGAGCTTAACCAAACATGGAAAAAGATATATATTCAATTTAAAAAGAGGTCTGTGAAACATTTTAGAAACAAAACCAGAATTAAAGACACTATTTGAATCTTAACTATTCCAAACAACAGAAATGGAGAAAAATTAACTAACTACAACAGCCAAGGATAATATTAGAGTGAAAACAGAGAAGCCAGTAAGTAATTTTTTCTAAATATATTCTCAAGGTATTAGAGGTAAATGTTGAAATCCAGTGGAGATAACTGCAGAAGGATTCACAGGGCACTATGAACAAAACCTGGTGACACTCTGTCTATAGATGAATCAATATTTTGCTTTGTTTTGTTTGGGGTAGAGGAGATTACACTATAGAGTAGGGGAGTGAATGAAAAGATGGAGGGGAGCAAGGGGATATAGAGGAATATGTAATGTACCCAAGTCAAATCAATGGTTAGTAATGAGGAATAGGTGACACCTATAGTCTCAGAGAAATCTGCAGAGAATTTTTTTGGGAAAGGGAAGAGACTGAAAATTAAAAGGGTGGGGAAAAGGAAGGAGACATTGCTTTGATGATGACAGTGGTTTTATTGATGAATACCTCTGTGATCAAAGAGAAATGTTCTATAAAGAGATATGAGGGTCTTGTTCTGGGTTTGGTCTAGAGGGCATTCATTCAACCTCAGGAGGGATAGAAAGAGGTCCAGGAGGTGAATCAGTACCTGGAGTTTAGGAAGATATTGATTCAAGGAGTAAAATATCAGACAAATCAGGGAATAAAAGGTAAGAAGGAAAGTTGGAAATGATAGAGAAATCTAAAAATTATTTCTTTGAAAAGACTCATTAAATAGATAAGCCTGGTATAATTAAAAAGAATAGGGTAGAAAATCATATTTATTAAATAAGAAATGAGCAAGGTAAAATCAAAACAAAATCAGAAGGAATAAAAAGAATAATCAGAATATATTATGCACAGTTTTATACTAATAAAACTAAGAACACAGAAAAATAAAGGAACCATAAAATTTCCAAGCTATGAAAAGACCAAGTTGAGATCTTCATAACCCAATCTCATAAAAGTAAATAGATCTTATCATCGAAAAATTATAAAAGAAAAATAAAAAAAACTTTCCTGGTCCTGAAAGATTCAAATTCTTAAAGAACAATTTACACTCATACTTCCAAGGTATTCTTAAAAACTATGAAAGAAAACAATCAAATTCGGAAATCCCAGAAAACACCAGAATCTTTTTCTAAGACCAAAAAAAAAAAAAAAAAAAATAGTCCTAATGCTGAAACTAGGGTGAGACAAAAACCCTGAACGAAAATTATAGGTCAATATCATTAGTGAATATTGATTCAAAATTTTTAAACATAGTGACAAACAGATCACAGAATCTTATTTAAGAAGTAATTTTTAATGCCCAAGTGTATCTATACCAGAAATGTAAAGATCAAAGCAACTGACATAATTAATCATATTAAAAAACAAAAAATCCAATACCAGATGAACATCACTATAGATGCAGAAAAATAATTGACAAAGGACTACACTTATTTATGTTTAAAAGCCTACAAAGTAGAGGTATAAAAAAACTTTTTTTATTAACATAAAAATCAGTTAAAACCAAAATCAAGTATTATATACAATGGGTTTACACTAGAACTTTCCCCAGTAATTATGGGAGTGAATAAAAGATGCTCACTCTCCCTATTATTATTTCATATTAACCAAAGTAGTAAGACAAGAAGAAATTATATCTATAAAGATATGTAAACAAGAAAACATCCTGGAGAAGTGTAATTATCCCTTCTTCTGAGAGGAAGAGGATTTACTAGTTGGTATATTCCAACAGGGTATAATGTGTCATATCCAGATAATGAATTATAATCTCTCTTATATTATGAAAATCATTGTTGAAAAAAAATAATAAAAAATGGAATACTTTACCTGAAGGAGAAAAAAAAAAGAATCAATGAATTTATTTTAACTGTCTTCAAGTATTTGTAGGGCAGGTATATTGAAAAAAGGATTAATTTTTTTTTTTTTGGTTCCAAGATACATAAACATGAAAAAAAGAATCTAAATGCAAAGAGGAAAAAATAAAATTGGTGTTGGGCAAGGTTTCATAACAAGAGAATTATCCAAAAGTAGAGTAGGCTGTCTCCAGTGAAATCACTGTAAGCCTTCAAACAGAGGCTTCACAATCTCTTACTGATTATTTTATTTTGGGTTTGGGTAGAAAGAGACAGCAGTTGTGAGGATTGGCTTATTACTAGGCTCCAGCTGACATAATTAAATGCATGTTTGATCATAGATTAAGCCCCTCCCCAATTCACCATGTTCCAGTAAATTCCTATGTACCCAAATAAACTGATTTAAACCAATTTAAATTAGGCAAGGTCTGGGAGGCTTGGCTTATCATATAGTATAGGAAACCTTCCGAATCATAATATCACTTTGATCAATAAATCCAGGGAATTTGCCAGTTTCTTATTATTCCACAGGTTCCTCTTCCATTTTGGTCTCTATAAATTTGCCCAGTATTAGCAATAAGATACAAGGACAGAGATATAGCATTCTGAGGTCTTAACTGAGGTGCACGTTTCCCTCTGGGATTGTATATCGTGATAAGCTGTGAATATAAAACTGCCTGACTTAGAATGATGTTTGAGTTATTTTGTTTCTTCTGAACATCTCACCAATAATTTCCATACAGCAGCTAAGATCCCATCGAATGCTAAAATTCTGTGATTCTATGGAAATACTTAGCCTGGAGAATATCATAATAGCTGTAATTCAATATTTTAAGGACTGTCATATGGGAGAGATTGTGTTCTGCTCAACTTTTTTCCCAATTACAAAACTAAAATCAATAAGTAGTGGTTATATTTACAAAACAAACAAACAAAAACTTGTTACTTAAACAAGATAACATCTAGGTAATAGTAAATTTCTCATCAGTGGAAGTATTTAAATGGAGGCTAAATAACCAACTGTCATGGATATTATAGATAGGATTCCTGATTTAGATAGTGGTTAGAATGAATAACCTCGGATATCCCCTCCAACATCAAGATTACATGACTCTAAGACACTGTTTCTCTGAACCTCAGCTTTCTCATCTGGCAAAGTGGGAATAATATTTTTACAGCCCACCTCACAGGGATGCTGTGAGGATAAAAAGACATAAAGTATATGAAATTTCTTTGTAAAACCAAACCATTATATCCTGTGACCTCTTATTATGTCTGCTTTAGCCTATATCCTCAACAATATATTCCTTACACTTATCAAAAATGTAAGAGATGGGGGAGGGTAAGAAAAGCTGTACTGGATCCTTTAAAAATGTGTTCAATCTAAGCATATCTGCCTCAAAGGAATATTGTAAGGATTAGTGAGCACAAAATTGCAAGGGGCAATTCACCCAAGAGGGAAGGATCTTTGTAAAGATAATGCATCACTGTTCATTCTTTGAAGGCTCTGTCTAGTTGTGCTCTGCCCTCATCTTTACAAGCATACCTTGCTTTGGCTTTCAACTGCTCTTACAAATCACCAGAGAATCCAAGTAGGGGAAAAAGGAGAACAAAAGTGTGGTAGGTAAGGGTAGGGCTAAATTACAGAAAGCTATAATGCATTAGCTTTTTTAAAAAAATCATTAAATGTTTTCAACATTATTTCATCTTTACAACTGACTGTACTGTATTTATTTTCCTTCATTAAAAGTCTGTCATCTAAATGATCTGCTATTTATGTTTTCTTCTTAAAGGAAATCAGTGTTCCTTTAAATGCTTCTATCTATTATCTTTTGTTTTACATTCAGAGTCTTTGGTAATTTTGATAAATCTTCCCATCAGCAATTCTCAAGCCTTTTAACTGTTGAACAGCAAGAGTTAAGGTCTGACTAGCTGTGAACAATAGCACTTCTCTAGATTCCTAAGGTGTGGCCATTCATTCACTGAATCATTCAATAAGTAGTATTAAATACTTACTATGAATAGAGTGCTTTACTAGACACTAGATAATATGATCTTCACATAAAAAATGGACTCTGACCTCATGGAGTTAACAGCTTCTAATTAGCAGGGGACTAATACTTGGACATGGAGAAAACACAATGTAGTATAAAAAGCACATCAGGAAGGGGCAAAACAAACTGCTGGACTGGAGGGAGAAGGGCATTGCTGATAGGGGCATCCAGAAAAGCTTCCTAGAAGAGGTGAATCTTAAATTTATCATTAAGGCATAGTCTAGGAATTCACCAAGTGAAGAAAGAAACTTTTATGTATAGGAACAATGCAGGCAAGTAAAATTCAAATGATTGTATTGAAAACTTTATAATGCATTGTAAACATCAATAATTATCAATCCATGTTAGTCAAAGTATAGAAATTATAAGGGTGAATAATATCAAGTCAGTTTTCAAAGGTAAAGAACTGTTAGAGTGTAAAGGGAACTTTGAACATTTCTTATGTAGCAGGGAGCTCAAAAAATGAATAAAAAGTGATATGGTCATATGTATATATATATGCACAAAGAGTATAATTCTAATGATGGTAGGATTGAGAAAAGTAAGAACATAAATTGTTCTGTGAAAAAGCACAAGTAGTAGAAACAAACAAAAAATCCCCTTATCATTAGTCTTATACTACAATTTGCATTAGGAAAATTCAATTTGAAAGAGGTCTGTTTTTGCATAGTATTCCATGACAAGGAATATTATTCTAAAGATTGAGAATTATCTTAAAAATCGGTTTCTTCAGGTATTGAGGAAGATCATTTCTATTCTTTAGGAACTTTTTAATCAAGTCTAGGAAAGCTCATGATCCATTGCATTAAACCATTAAAATCTATTTATGACTATATAGAGGAATGTACAAAACAGGCGAAATAGATTTACATTCATTATTAATGAAATATCATTTAATAGAGACAAACCAAAATTAATCTAGAGATTAAGTGACTAGCACTTTATAAATATTCCATCTATTTAATAATAATAAAAAACACTTAAACAATTCTCTATCAGATTATAATCTCTCATTCTACCTTTCTCTCTGCTCCTCCTCTTACTTACTCTTTATACAACATAAGTACTCCTTATATTTATATATTCATACTATGACCACATAAATTATAATATAGCAGCTATGTATGCAATGTGACCTTTTATCCTTAGGTCATGCATCTATCATTTACATTTTCCATAATGTTCCTTTTTATAACAATCTTGACAACTATAAGAAAATGAACATTTCCTTATATAAAAAAGAAATATATATATATGAAACCATGATTCTCTATTATATATAACTTGTCTTTTTAACACTAGATATTAAATTGAATACAATTTGGTACCATCACAGTCCTACTTGCCTTTGCCTATATTTTGTCTGTGTATTTTTAAACTTTTCATTGAAATTTTTTTTTCATTTTTTAGCTACTAATACCCATCCACTCTCTCAATAATTCTTTCCTAAATAATCAAATAAAAAGATTAACAAATAAGAAATATTTCCTCAAAACAAATAAGTATATTCAAGCAAATCAACTTTACACACTGATCATGTGTATAAATATGCATCATAGTAGGGGTAAGAGAGATTCACCATTCTTCTGAATTAGTGATTATCCATTTCATTGATCAGAATTGTTAAATGTTTTAATGTTTTAATTCACATTATTATAGTTATTGTATAAACTGTTCTATGATCATTTCACTGTGTCTTAATTTATGTAACTCTTCTCAGGTTTTTCTAAATCTATCTCATTGTTATCTCCAATGCAATAATATTTCATTAGATGGATTTACAATAGTCTGTTCAACAATTTCCTAACATATGAGTTATCTCATGATTTCAGTTGCCATACATAAAGACAAATGAAAGAGTTATTATAAATATTTTTGTATACTTTGATCCTTTTTGAGCTTATGCCAAGTAGTATTTTCACTTGGTCAAAAGATATGACAAATTTCCAAGTAGCTGAAGTAATTCATAGTTCTATCAATAGTGCTTTAGTATATCTATCCTTCTATATTACCTAAAATAATTATTACTCCTTTATGTTATCTTTGCCAATCTTGTAAGTATGATTTTACCTGAAAGTGGTTTGAATTTAAATTCCATTATTCTTCAACATTTGTAGAATTTTTCATATGGTTCTCATTACTCTTTTTTTCCTTATAAACTTCCTTTTCATACCCTTTGACCATTTATTTTTGAGGTGATGGATCATGTTCTTATATGGTTATATAAATTTCCTATACATCTTAGGTAGTCCACTTTTTTCAGAGAAATGTGCTAAAAAGATTTTCCCCCAGTTAGCTCCTTTCCCTTTTTTTTTTGTTACCATATTAATTATGTTTCTCAAAAAAAATCCATTTTATTTATTCAGAATTCTCCATCTTGTCTTTTATGTTCACCTGTATTCTTTGGTCATGAAATTGGCAATCATCCAGAGTTGTAAAAACATCTTCAACTTTCTTTAAATCATTTGTGATATGATCTTTTATCCTTAGGTCATGCATCTATCTGCACTTTTTGGAAATAAAGGCTATAATTTTTGCCTTACTTAAATTTCTTCAGAGTGGTATCCAATTTTTTTTGAGAGATTTTTGTCACCTATTGAGTCCTTATCCCAGTAACAGGTATCTTTGGTTTTATCTAACACTGTGGCATTATGTACTATTGTTTTTGGTTTTTGCTTATCTAACAAATTTTACAGGCTCTCTTTTCTGTATTTTAATTGGTACCAAAAAGTTTAGTGATTTTTACTTTGTAGCACAATTTGAGTCATAATATTTAGAAATACTATCCCTTCTTATTACTTTATTCTTGACCTAAGTCATTTCAAGGATTCCAACCACTGCTTCAGTCTTTTCTTCTTTTCTCCAATTTCTTAAGTCCTTACACTAGCAGACATTAATGTTGATGCTTCCTCATACTCCTTAATCTTTCAATGTTTCCCAGTTGCTGTTGTTCAGGCATTTCAGTCAAGTCTGACTCTTTGTTACCTTAGGGGAGTAGTTAGTCATTTCCTTTTCCATTTTATTTTACAGATAAGAAACTGAAACAAACTGGATTAAGTGACTTGCCCAGAGACAAACAGCTAGTAAATGCTTGAGGCCAGATTTAAATTAAGGAAGACTCATCTTCCTAACTCCAGGTGTATATCACCTTGCTGCTCCTTTTTTGGGGGCATTTGATTTTGGGGGGCATGCTTAAATTCCACAATCTATTCTTTCATTTAATTTTAGCCCAAAATGAGGTTAGCGATATCCTGATTCTCATCCCTACAAGATGAAAGGAAGGGGGAAGTCAAAGAAAATGAGCAAGAAAATAAGCATTTTTATGTAACACCTACTATTTCCTGAGACTACACTAAGTGCTTTATAAATATTATTTCATTTGATCTTCACAGCTCTGAAAGGTAGTTCCTATATTTTATCCTCTTTTTTTCAACTGAGGAAACTGAAGGGAATAGAGATTAAGTGATTTGCACTTTATAAATATTCTATCTATATAACAACAACAATAATAATAATAGAACACTTAGACAATTCTCTATCAGATTATAATCTATCATTCTACCTTTCCCTCTGCTCCTCTTTTTACTTACTCTTTATACAACATAAGTACTCCTTATAGTTATATACTCCTCATAATGTGTCTACATAAATTATAATATAGCAGCTAGGTAGCATAGTAAATAGAAGAGTGGTCCTGGGGTCAGGAAGACCTGAATTAAAATCTGACCTAAAATAGTTAATACCTGTGTGATCTTGGGCAAGTCACTTATCCAGCTGATTTCTTCAAATGTAAAATGAGGATAATAATAGTATCTCTCTCCTGCATTTGTTGTGAAGATCAAATGATATATCCCATTGCTTATCACAGGGTTTGGCAAAGATTTGTTTTTAAGTCATTTCTGTCACGTCCAACTTTGCAATGCTATTTGGGGTTTTCTTGGCAAAGATACTGGAATAGTTTGCCATTTCTTTCTCCAGCTCATTTTAGAGATAAGACAAACAGGGTTAAGTGACTTGCCCAGGGTCATACAGCTATTAAGAGTCTGAGATTTGAACTCCTGAAAATGAGGTGGCTTTTTTTTTTTATTTACTCCAGTCTATCCATCTGTGCCCTTTGGCACAGAGCAGATGTTTAATAAATGTTTATATGCTTTTTTAGTTATTCAATTAAAGTTATTCTTTTCAGATTTACCAGTCACATCTTTTAATTGCAAAATCTGATAATCTTTTGCTTTTCTTGGTCTCTCTACCTCATTTGACATGATTGAGTATCCTCTCATCCTGAATCTTCTCTGTCAGTTTTCGTAACACAGCTCTTTCCTGGATCTCCTCTCATATATCTAAGAGCTCTATCTCAGTTTCCTTTGCTTTCCTGGAACTCCTCTTATCTATCTAATTGCTCCCTAGGCTAACTCATCATCCACAGCATGCCATTTTAGTGTGGATATTCCCCTAATACCTTGTCCTAGGGTCTCTGCTCTTTTCATTTTATCCTTTGTCTCTGCAATCCCATTCATTTCCATGAGATTAATTATTGACACACAATTACACAATTGACAATTAATGACACACAATTTTTTATATATACAGCTTCAGTCTCTCCTCTGAGTTTTAGGCTCATGTCACATAAAATCCTTTAGATATTTCAAAACAGTGTCTCAATCTCAAGTTAAACATTTGTTCATTCTCATAATAAGTCCATATTAAACTCATTCTAGCCTCACCAAAAACAAACGAAATACCCTAAATTTATCCTTCTTCCAAATTTTCTGATTTCTTTACTCTTTCTATCCAATCTTTAATTTTTCTAGGTAAATAATGGGTTATCCTCTTCCTTCACTACCATCACCCACTTCACATACCAATCAATTGCCAAATCTTTATTTTTTCTACTTCCATAAATGCTATTGCATTTGACTTGTCTCTGTTCATACTGTCATGTAGACCTTAGTTCAGACATCATGCATCTCTTAGATTATTGTAATAGCTTTCAAATTTTTTGCTTCCTGTCTTTCTCTTCTATAGTCTATCTGGCACATAGCTGCTAAAGTAGACAAATCTGATCATGTTACTAAATAAATCCCAATCATTCTATATTGCTTAGAGAGTAAAAATATAAATTCTTGTTTTTTTTAAATCTTTCACAACGTGCACTCAACCTATTTCTCTAGTCATATTGTTCATTATTTCACACATACACACACACAGAAAAAGAGAGACAGAGACAGAGAAAGAGAGAGAGAGAGAGAGAGAGAGAGAGAGAGAGTCAAATTGGTTTTCTCTGCTCCTTCCTCTCCATTTCCCTTTTTCATCACTTTCTTTCCCTGTTTTCCATTCCTAGTATGCCATCCTGCCACCTAGAATTTCTTTGTTTTCCCCATTCAAATTCAACTCAAGCATTATCTTCTGTATGAAGCTTTCTCTGATCCTGGCACCTGGTAGTGTCATTTTTCTCTTAAGGATTTTGTTGTTGTTGTTATTGTTTGGTCATGGTTATTGCGGAATCAGATAATTTAAAAAAGTGTCGTATTCTATTTTTCTGGCTAGTTTTTTTTTTTAAATACTATATTCCTCATAAGTCATAATTTCCATTCCTCACTTATTTTATTTTATCTTATTAAACCATAGAATTATTGAGCTCTATTTATTCTATTTTTTTTAGGGAGTTCAGTACTTGAGATAAAATTTTCTATATTTTTTTCTACATTATTTATTCTTTTTCACCATTTTCCCTCAAAAGTTCTAATTTCATTTTTAGTTTGTTTCACTTGTTCCAACACTGAAGTTCTGTGATGGTAAAGATCCTGAACACGTGAGCAGAAAGAGCCCATAGGGGTCCCATGTCCTTGCCCTGGGAGCAGTAACAGATCTCATCATAGTTGCTCTGTCACCCATTATCTAGACCAAGGTCACAGTTCTAGGGTAGAATAGAGCAGTCACTGTTGCAAGGGAGCAGAAATCCTACCTGATTAAGGAGCAGAGTGCAGAGTGGAGGGTAATGAACCTCTTTCTGAATCACATCATTTTAAAAGCATTGAAAATTTATAGGCCCCAGACTGAGTTGTGAAAGCAGCAGAAAGGCTGTTTCAGAGAGAAACTTAAACCAGTTATCTCCACAAGAAATGAACAGAACTCAATTCTAACATAAAATCCAATCAAGAAGTAGGCTAGAAAAATGAGTAAACAACAAGGGAAAAAAAATAAATCATAAACAACTAGTATAGTGAAAGATCAAGACAAAAAGAAGCAAAGTTTTTAGAGCTCAATATACTTCAGACATTATCTAGCACAAAAGGCCCATTTTACATGTGAAGAAACTGAGGTCAAGTAAATCAAATGACACCTAAAGTAAGACAGATAGTAAATAACAGAGTCAAGATTTAAATGAGGTCCTCTGATTTTAAATTCAATATTGTTTCCAAATCCTATATTACCTTTCATAAGAAGAAATAAAAATGTCTATAATGTAAAAATTTCCTTGATATGGAATATGCAGTCACATATGAATTCCTTGGGGGTACAAACTTTTTTTGGGGGGGAAAGATGGGTCTTTTTAATTCTAATGTCTAATACAGTGCCTGAACATAATAGATCCTGAATAACAGATTTTTGAATTGAATTGTTAAACAAATAAAATGGTAGAGATGGCTCAATTAATTTTCTAGAAGGCTTCTGACATTGGTATAGCTATAGCCATTGAATTTAACAGTTGAAAGGAACCTCAGAAGTCATTTAATCCTACTGATAACAAAGCAGAAGCACTTCTACAGCAACTCTGAAAAATGTTCATATAACTTCTCCTCAAAGACTCCCCATGAGGAGAAACTTATTGCTTCCTGTGGTAATTAGAACTGCCCCAAATGTTTTAGGGTATTCTACTTTAGGGCATCACTAACTGCCAGAAAGCTTCTGTTTTATTGAATAAAAACCTGGCATTTCGGAGTTTCATGTTCAGAAGTAACCTCACAAATATACCTCAGTCTTAATCTCTTTTTAATAAAACAAGAATATCCAACAATCTTTATTTCAAATACGGAAAGCAAGGAACTTTTCATCTGGTGGAGAGCAAGCACTGAAATCAAGTTACTTTTGCTCTTCAGCAAAATTATAATCATGGCTATCATTAATGCTAAATCTTAATATTTATAGTGTAATGACACAGTGTTGGTGCCATGAAGAATTATGATCATAATAGCCTGTGCCCAGTAAGATAATCATCTGAAAGGCAAATGATACAAATTTGACAGAAAAACAAAAAGCCCTTTCTCAGCTTGCATCTATACTATGAAAATACTATTTCACTAAGGCTTTTGAATTCACTAGGAAAACAATCAGAATTTTTTTTAAATGTTTGTCACTGAGTATTCTTCCAGTGAAAGATCTCTAATTAATTAACCACAATATCATAGAATCTTAGCTTAGGAGCAAAAAGTGACCACAGAAAATGTCTAGTTCAATGCTCTCATTTTATAGATGTGGAATCTAAGTCACTGGGAGGCTAAGTGTTTTGTGAAAAATTGGACAGGAAGAATATTCCCTGAGAAATTTAAAAAAAAAACCTCTATTTCAAACTGTTTCAGTTTCTGGATTGGAGCCAAATTTCATATCAATTTCTGGAGGCAGATTGTTCATTAATCCCTAGTCAATGTCCTCAAGAGGCCAAATCACAGTTTAGGAATGTTCTAGTGGGAAGCACTAAGGTTGCAATGTCAGAACCTGAAGAATTATAGAGAGTTTTAAGTATTTTGTTTTTCATGATTTTCAAGGATTCAAAATAGGTAAAGCAAAAGCATGAATTTTTTATATAGCATTTCACTGCGAGGAAGGAAGTGAAATGGGACAAACCTGCCATGACCCCTCTGGTATAGGAAACAGTAAAGAAACTACTTCTACAAATAAAGATTTATACCAATTCTGCAATTTGAAATCTTAAAAAGTATTCTGTCTGATCCATTAAGAAATTAAACAATTTGTCTAGGATCATATAACCATTATATAAAAAAACAGATCTTGAATCTAGGCTATCCTCACCTTAAGACAAGCTCTCTCTCTACAATACTACACTGTCTTTCTAGGCAAGTTACTTATATCTAATAATATAGAATACAAATCTGTGTCTAGCTATATGTGTACAAATTTATGTAAATTTATTAAAGAAGCATATTAAATATCTCCTACATGCAGAGCATAGTATTTGTTGCAGGAGGATATACAAAAATAATTGGGTCATGGCAAGGACCTTACAACTTATGATATAAACTACATGCTGTTTTTTCTTTTTAAACTCTCTCAGGGATTGCATCAGCTGCCTTAAATATCATTTCTTTTAGCATAGCTTCCATAAATATTTATCCTGAACTATAATGCCGGACATTTCACATCATAGATTTAAAACTAGAAAGGTCCTCAGAGACCGTCAAATTCAACATCCTTATAAACAGGCCAGAAAAAATAAATGAATTTTATAACAACACAGAAAATATCCTCAACCCAGATATTCCAAATAGGTCCAAAAAAATCTTATTATCCTTTATTCTAAACCCAACCTTTTCTACTTTCACTGCACATATCATGATGTTGATTACCTAGGTTTGTGAACTTGGAGTCATTTAAAACTCTTCATTCTATTTTGACCCTCTGGTCAAATCTTTGTCTAGTTTTTTTAACTGGATCTCTATAATGTGTTTCCTAATTGCTCCTTTTTATAAAGCTTTCATGTAAATCATCTCTTTCCTTGACAAACCTTCTAACTGGCCATCTAACCTCCAGTTTCTCCTCTTTTAAACTTATCTTCAGTATAGGTACCAAATTGATGCATTCAAAGCTTATATTTAAACATATCTTTCCCAGTCTCAAGGACTTTCAATGATTCCTCATTGCTTCTAAAGGAAATTTTTTTTTTTTTTTTTTTGCTGAGGCAATTGGGGTTAAGTGACTTGCCCAGGGTCACACAGCTAGGAAATGTTAAGTGTCTGAGACCAGATTTGAACTCAGGTCCTCCTGATTTCAGGGCTGGTGCTCTATCCATTGCATCACTTAGCTGCCCCCCAGCAGCTGCTTTTTGTAGAATGGATGCCCATCAGTTGGAGAATGGCTAGATAAGTTATGGTTTATGAATGTTAATGAATATTAATATTCTATAAGAAACAATTGGGAGGCTGATTTCAAAAAGGCCTAGAGAGACTTACAGGAACTGATGCTGTGAAGTCAGTAGAACCAAGAGAACATTGTACATAGCAACACCAAGATTATATGATGATCAACTCTGATGAACTTGGATCTTTTCAACAATAAGATGATTCAGGCCAGTTCCAATAAACTCGAGATGGAAAGAGCCATCTGTATCCAGAAAGAGGACTATGGGAACTGAATGTTGATCACAACAGAGTATTTTCACCTATTTTAAAATTGTTATTTGCTTGCCTTTTTTTTCTCATTTTTTTTCCCTTTTTGATGTAATTTTTCTTGTGCATCATGATCAATGCAAAAGAACAATTGCACATGTTTAATCTATATTGGATTACTTGCTGCCTAAGGGATGGGATTAGGGGAAGGGAAGAAGAAAAATTTGGAGCACAAGATTTTCCAAGGGCAAATGTGGAAAACTAATTCTGCATGTATTTTGAAAATTTTAAAAAGCTATTAATTTTTTTAAATCAATGAGTTGCACAGAAGGCTTTCAGAGGAAGGTATGGGAACAAATGAGTTCATCCAACATAATTTTCTATGGATTAAACAGTGACCAAATTATCCTTGGATATTTTCAAATAACTCAATAAAAAAACCTAATTCTAATACAAAGTATTAAATAGAATAATAAAGAAAATACAGATTCAGGCTAAGTCACACCATTCTTTCCAGCCATTCAGATTGCTGTGGAAGTCAGACTTAAACAAGGAGTGGGCCAGCTAAAGGAAGAGAAGGGAAAATTTAAAAAGAGCAGGCCTGGTTCCCTGTGTCTGGTGGAAGGTAATCAGGAAAATCCACCAGAAATATGGACTTATAAATCTTTAACCTTTTTATCGCGAATAGTGTCCCTCACCTCTTTTATGTTTCCTCTTTAGCTCTTTGTAACAAGCTCCCTTTAAAATTCAAAAGAAAAAAAAAAAGAAAGGTTTTTAGGGCTAAAAAAAAGGGAAAAGGAAGAGGACATAATATTCTAATTTTAATGTGTTGGGGGAAAAGTTCCAAAAAAAAAATGGAGAAAATGTAATGACTCTTAGAACCCCAAGGATCAAAAAATCAATGTAACTAGCCAATATTGCCTTGGAATAAATTATTCTTGCTCTGCATTTATCCTTACTTTCCTCACCCCCAATTCCAAAAGAAAAAACAAGAGTGCTAATTCTCCCAAACTATAATTATTTTCAGGGAATATGTTAAGCAAGCAACTCCCAGTTTAGCAATTGTTAATAAATTGTTAAAATTTTAATGTATTTTCACCTCAGAAATCAGTAAACATTAAAAGTCAGGGCTTGACTGGTTATTTTGTTAATTATCAAGGCTTAAGAAACTGGTGGTAAAAATGTTAATAGTACAGATTAAAATTTAAAATGTGTTGCTGTTTTTTGATATCTGGTTGTTAAATATTTACCAGGGCAACCCTGCCTGTTTTGGTTAAGTAGACTAAGCTCAGGGGCAGATGTTCCTCTTTGGTGATTTCCTTCTGAGACATCTTCATTTGTTTCCAATACAGTTTTAAGGGATTTTGTTTTTTGTCTTTTATTTGTCAGGGTATCCCATTCAAATTAACCCAGGCTGACTATGGCAAATAATGGGATTTTAGTTTTACCCTAGTTAATGGCCCACAGGTTTCATGATTACTTCATTTTTCTATAATCAGGAAACTTAAAAATAAATAGAAGTCATTAATAAAAATCATCACAGCTTGTCCAGCTTCTATTATATTGGAGGCATTTAGATTATGCAGAAGACAGCACACTGGAAAAAGTCAGAAAGACTTATTACCCTGAATTTAAATCTGGCCTCAGACCCTTATTAACTATGTGATCTTGGGCAAGTCACTTAACCTGTTTTGCCTTAGTTTCTCATCTGTAAAAAATTTCTTTCTCTCATCTAGAGAAGGAAATGGCAAATCAATCCATTGTCTTACATAAGAAAACCCCAAATCAGATTCTGAAGAGTCGGAATGAAAACAACTGAACAACAATATTACTAAGATTAGTGTTACCACTAATAATAATAATGCTAGTATTTACATAGCACTTATAGATTTATAAGGCATTTTATATATGTAATTGTATTTAGCCTAACAACCCTTATGAAGTAGTTGCTATTATCTCCATTTCACAGTTAATCAAAACAGAGGTTTCTTGTCTTGTTTAAAGTTACACAGTTAGAATTTGGGTCTTCCTCACTTCAAGTCCAAAATTCTAGATACTGATCCTATTTAGCTAATACTATCAGAGATGCAAAGCTTGAAGTAAAGGAGAAAACATCCATGTGAGACAAATTAGTTATAAAAAGTATAGTAATAATTCACTTTAAGTATTACAATGTCCTTTCCTTTTGACAATCCTGTGAAAATTGTAACAGATATCATTATTCCCATTTTGTACATTAATAAGCTAAGGCTCAGGGAGATGCAATGACATATTCTTAGTCACATAGCCAGTAAATATTATGTTTCAGGATGCAGAACCCTTATCCATAGCAGGCTACTCTGTTGGCACTTAAGAAATCCTTATTAATTTTGTTTTTGGTTTTTGTTTTTGAATGTTGTATTAGAAAGTTATTCTTTTTTTTCTTTTTTGAAATTCATTAATTTAATATTTTCCCATTGCATTTAAAACTATTTTTATATTTGTTTTTAAAATTTTTGAGTCCAGATTTTCTTTTATTGTCACCCTCAGTCCCCATTAAACAACTACATGTGAAGTTATACAAAATATTTCAAAAAAGTCATATTGAGAAAGAAAACAGATCTCCCACCCTAATTTCAAAAAAACTTAAGAAAAAATAAGAGATTCGCACACACACACACACACACACAAAGACAGAGACAGAGACAGAGATAGAGGCAGAGAGAGAGAGAGAGAGAGAGAGAGAAACAGAGATTTGTCATATTGAGAAAGAAAACAGATCTCCCACCCTAATTTCAAAAAACTTAAGAAAAAATTAGAGAGAAACTGACACACACACACACACACACACACACACACACACACAGACCAAGACAGAAGAGACAGAGAGATAGAAAAAGAGAGGGAAACAAAGAAAGAGAGACAAAGACAAAGAGAGAGACAGAGATATTTGTCATATTGAGAAAGAAAACACATCTCCCACCCTAATTTCAAAAAAAACAAGAAAAAATTAGAGAAACTGACACAAACACACACATACACATAGACACACACACACACTCACACACAGACCAAGACAGAAGAGACAGAGAGACAGAGAAAGAGAGGGAAACAAAGACAGAAACAGAGATAAAGACAAAGAGAGAGACAGAGAGAGAAAGGGAGAAGAGAAAGAGAATATAGGATATAAACTCCTGTGTCCCAGAAGTCATCCCCATTCTTCTGTACTAGCTTCATTAATTCTCATGTGATACATAGGAAAGAGAATGATATTCTCTTTTAGAGTTGTGTAACATATAGACTAAAGCAGTCCATGGTTTACCAGTAGTTTCCCT
>JAJPUD010008139.1:0-94552 GCA_023553655.1 Myrmecobius fasciatus | reverse complement strand
GGAATATCTGGTTCCAGGCCCTTCGATCCTTTAAAGTGGAAGCTGACAGATCCTGTGTAATTCTAATGACAGTTCCTCGGTATTTGAACTGTTTCTTTCTAGCTGCTTGCAATATCTTTTCCTTGGTGCGATAGTCCTGAAATTTGGCCACGATATTCCTTGGGGTTTTAATTTTGGGGTCTCTTTCTGGAGGTGATCGGTGAATTCTTTCAATGCCAATTTTGCCTTCTGATTCTAAAACATCAGGGCAATTCTCTTTCATGATTTCCTGGAAGATAGCATCCAGGTTCTTTTTTTCATCGTGGCTTTCAGGGAGTCCGATAATCCTTAAATTGTCTCTCCTGGATCTGTTTTCCAAGTCAGTTGTTTTTCCTAGGAGATATTTCATATTTTCTTCTATTTTTTCATTTTTTTGTTTTTGTTTAACTGATTCTTGAAGTCTTATTGAGTCATTTACTTCTATTTGTTCAATTTTAATTTTTAAAGTATTATTTCCTTCAGTTATCTTTTTTAGCTCCTTTTGTAGCTGGCCAATTGAATTTCTTGATTCAATGCATTCTTTTTCCATTTTGCCAGCTTTATTTTTCAGTGAATTGTTGTCTTTTTCCAATTCACCAATTTTGTTTTTCAGTGAATTGTTGTCTTTTTCCAATTCACCAATTTTGATTTTCAGTTCACCATTTTTATTTTCCAGTGAATTGGTGATTTTTTCCAATTCACCAATTTTGTTTTTCAGTAAACTGTTTTCTTTTTCCAATTCACCAGTCCTATTTTCCAGTTTTTGATATTTCTGTTGCCCTGATCTCAATTTATTTCCCCATTCTTCTTCTAGCTCTCTTTTGAGATTATTAATGCAATCATCCAGGTAAGCCTTCTGAAAGGGAGACCAACTTAAGTCTGCCTTTGTGGCTTCATCTGGGATTGTTTTCATAATGTCAGGATCTGGGGACTGTTCTATTTTTTCTCCGTAAAAGCTTTCTATGGTGAGAGCTCTCTACTGCTTCTTGCTCATGATTTGAAGTTGGGATATTGGTCAAAAGCAGAGAAAACTGCAACAATTTGTATTTGCCCTGGGGCAGTTTGCCGAGTTGACTTCTGGTCTGAGGCTGGTCGGGCTAGATTCGCACTAGGATCACGTTTTCAGCTGCTCTCGATCCACCCTTTACCAAAGGCAGATCTGCCAAAGCACCTGCCCGCAAGCAGAGCAAAGTGGCCCAGTCGTCTCCCAGGGGCTTCCTGGGTGCCTAAAATCCACCCCTCTATCACAGCCCTGACTTCCGCCCCGGCTGGAGTCTGATCGGGACCAGCGGCCGATTTCCCCTGAAGCTAACCTTCTCCAGAGTTCTTTCAAGGTAGATTTTTGATAGAAGTGCTTGTAGTCCAAATGTTTGGCGGGGCCCTCACTCAAAAACCAGTTGGAAGGCTCACTTTGTCTGGGTTTGAGGGAAGGTCCCAGGAGTTCACAGAGAAAGCTGTCTGCAGTTCTCCATCTTGGCTCTGCCCCCCCTCCCATTTAATTTAAATCCGTGTTTGGATGACTATTTCATTGAATATCAGGATTTTTCACTCTAACAATAAGATGTCACATTGAGCTTAAATTTATACCTATCTTTTGATCCAAAGATTCCATCAATGCATCTGCCAATGACCACATAAGACTTGCAAGTAATATAAGAGCCAATGACTTTAAAATCATGAGCAAAGAATAATGTAGCAGACAGAGTGTTAAACTTGAAATCAGGAGCATCTGGATTTGAAACTAAAGACACTTTCTAGATGTGACCCTAAATGAGTCGTTTTTCTCTTGGGTTTCAGTTGCCTCATCTATAAAATGTGGAGGTTGCACTAAGTGACCTTTACAATCCTTTACAAATCTAAGTCTATAATCTCATAATTTATTGCATATGAATTTAGGAGAGTTGACCAGTGACACATTTCAACTAATCAGACAGATATGTGCACTCCTAGACTTGTGTTATGAAGGATGAAATTTGGTTGAGGAGACAAGATAGAGTATTAAGCCCGGTTTCTGTCTACTATAGATAGAGAGGGAAGGATGTTATTGAAAACCTTCAATTTAATTCTAGAATGTGATAAAGAAGCTCATTTTCCCCACCTTTGTTACTTCATAATTTTGATCTGCATCTGGAGAATTTTGGTCCTTTTAATGTGTCCTCATATTCCTGTGACTCCTAGAATCATGGTTTATAAAAGATAGAAGGAACCTAAGATCATAGAAAGTTTGAACATAGTAATTGAATCTCTTTTAGGGAATCTTAAAACATAGTGCTAGAATATAAAACATACAATTTTAGGGCTAGAAGAAACTTTTGATCATAGAATTTTACAATAAAACAGCTAGGAGGGTTGTAATGATAATTTAGTCCAACTTTATCTTTTTACACATTTATAACTTAACCTGTTATAATATAGATCATATTATATATATTAACTTATAATTATAAATTTAAAAAATGTAAGTGCTGGGGCAGCTAGGTGGTGCAATGGAAAGAGCATCAGCCCTGAAGTCAGGAGGACCTGAGTTCAAATCTGACCTCAGACATTTAATACTTCCTAGCTATATGACCCTGGGCAAGTCACTTAACTCCAATTGCCCCAGCTGAAAAAAAAAAAATTAGTGCTTACTCTGTGATAGATATTGTATTAAACACTGGAGAAAGAAATACAAAATTAAAGATGTGTTCTTCCCTCAAGGAGCTTATATTTTAGTGAGATACAAGAGATATAATACATGGATTTGGTAACACGGAGAAATATTTGGCTTTTAAAAGTTACAGTGCTATTGAAGAAGAAATTGAGTTGTAGAGTAGGAAAGTAACTTGTCCAGTTGCAAAACAAATCTGGATCTAGAACTCAGTCTCTTTATTTCCAGTTCCATAGACAGATAAGCTACATGAATTCCTTCTTCTCAGAATGTCTTAAGCTCATCAATGACCTTTTCAACTGGTCCCCAGAACTGAACACATCAAATGTAGTCTGGTCTTATACAATCAGAGAATGGCCAACTTGATCCTCTCTAGTCCTATATACTATATCTCCCAGTAGAGAAGAAATCACATTAGGGTTTTGAATTGCCCTGTATCATTCAACTCAAATTGAATTTGCAATGCAGTAAAATCTCCAAATTTTTTTCAGGTAAACCACAATCTAATCATAATCTCCACCATTTAATAGTTATAAAATTTATTTTGACAGAAGCATAAAACTATAATTAAACAAACATTTGTGAATGTCCATTATGATCAAGGTACTTTTTTCATATGTGATTATACAGCAAAAAAGAAAAGAAAGCCTATGCCTTTCAGGAGCTTATAGCCTATTGATAATTTGTATCAAATAAGGTTAATTTCATTAGATTTTGGTCAATATTCTAGTCTAGAAAGATTCTTTTGGATTATTACTCCATCATCTAACATGCTAGTTACCACTACCACTATCACTTAAAAATCTATTAAATGCTCATTCTCTGCCTTCATCCAAGTCATTAATTAAAAAAAAAAAAACAGCACAGGGCCAGAGTGCCACTTCTAAAAGTTTTTTAAAGCTGATTTTGAATTATTCTCTTTCCACTACATTATATCTTTGATCAGTTTGGTTATCTTTTGTAAAACATTTTAAAGAGATTTATGTTATATTTTCTTACAGGTCTAGTGACAAGTGACATTCTCTAAGGTAAATTCATCCCTATGATTTCATTTTAGTACTCTTTCTACCTATCCCTGTGCATCAATTCACATATGCTATAGAACTGAAACAATTCCTCCTAACTAAAGAAAAACAAAAAACAGGGGAGGGACTTGTGTTTCAGGGTAAAAAATAAAATGCTGCCTTTGGGGTTTCAAAAAAAATCTTTTAAAAAGTGTAAAAATATTAATTACATGTTGAATTTGTTCTTTCATTTAATGAAGATATCATTGACTCACTAAACTCTTGCTCAGTTTTCAGAAAACATGAGCAAAAGGAGGGAGGAAATGCCCAAAAGACCCATCCAAAAGTAAGAGTGATTGCCTTGGAAGGTAATGGCTTTCTCATTGAAGATGTTCGAGTATATTCTAGTTAAATATCTATTAGAGATATTATAGAAGGCAAATATATTCATGTTTTTCCTAAGCAGGCTTTGCTTTTGTGCCAGTTTTTTGTGTGGAATTTAGCCAGTAATACCAAGTTAATTTGAGTGAATCCATGATCTCTCATTCCCCTTTTGCTAATTGTACATTCCAGCCCTTTTGTAATGGGTGGCTTCATACATTCCAACCATAGGGTAGTAAAGGGAAGTAACGTGTCACCCTTTTTGAGAAACCTGTATCTTTGTAGATTATAAACGAGTCTCTGAAATAACCCTAGACCATCACCTTTTAGAAATATGCACCTATTAGGATTAACTTCTCTTATTACAAAAAACAGTCCATTTGAACTGGGTACCTGGACACATTCAATGCACTTTCTTGGACTACTATAAACTACTTTAAATTTTGTCTTCCTAAGTTTGGTTGATTATTGAGGGCAAAGTCTTGAACTAAGATTTTCTTTTAATATTATGATATTTCAGGAAACACTTTTTCTCTGAAGGAATGTAACTAATCTCTTGGCAAAAAAAAGTTTGAGTCACTGAAATTCAATGAATTCCCTGAGCATTTCTCCATTTGAGTAGTCTAGCAATTGGATGGAGATGGAGCAATTTCCCCATTGCCCCTTAATTTTAAATCCTATGTGAAGCATTCTTGGAGATGATAATTGGTTAGGCCACCACCTAAAGGGAATACTAGTGCTTTGTTTGTCCTGCTATTCTCTGACAAAATGATTACTTTGAACAAATGAATTGTTAAGAGTTCACCATAAAAAGAAAGAAGTAGATGAGACAGATACAAGATAAGTCCTGTTAGGGACATTCGATAGTACATAAAGACCAATAGGCCAAAAGCAAAGACATGTCATTTAGAGAGATTCTTCAGAGATTCATATAGTCACAGCATGATAAATGGCAAGGATCTGTACTGCACTTAGTTTATCCCAAATCCATCTTTGTCAGAGAGATCTAGGCTGAAGCCAATGCATCATTTTGGGATCTGAATATAGTTCAGAAGATGAAGGTCAAATAGGGGTGAGTGGGAAAGGACTATATAGTGGCAAAAGCTATGGACACGAGGACAGAAATCCTATTAGATTCCTGAGTCTGACATATATTGCAAAATCAGAGTTGAAAGGGACCTTAGATAACATCTCATCTTTCCCACATCTGAACAAGAATCCCCAGAAAAGCATTTTTTAGCTTCTGCTTAAAGACATCCAAGGAGGAAGAATTCATGATTCCCTTTTCATTCCCCAAAGGCAGCTCGTTCAATTACTTTCATGCCCATTCCATTCTTTTGTTTTCCAAATCAATTCCAAAAGACTTTATTAAATTCATGTTATGTGCAAGATACTGGTAGGTGTTGAAGATACAAAGACAAAAATAAAAAACTTTATCATTGAGGAGCTTATATTCTATTAAGGAAAAGAACATTTAATACAAAGTATTTCCATATCAATTGTAAAAAGCAATTTCAAGGATAGAAGGAGAAGCAAAAAAATAGGAGGATTAGAAAGAGTATCATGTAGGAGTTGGTCCCTAAGCTGATCTGTAAAGGGAAGAAACTAGAGATTCCCAAGAGGTAGAAATGAAAAAGAATATTCTATGCAAAAGGCAATGTCTTGTGCAAAACCAAGGATGTGAGAAATGGAATATCAGGTACAGGGAATATCATATGTTTATATTCTATAATGTTAGTAGCTTTCATATTTTCATGTTTTTTCCTATTATATATAAATATATTGTACTTAGAAATTATTTGAAAGATTGAAAAATGTACAAAATTAGGTAAGAAATAATAATTTCTGAATAACATAAGTAAGCTACACTAAACTAATCTTCAATTTAGCTTCATTTCATATCTGGTTGCTTTTCTGGACATATGATTTATGAAACTCAGCCAGGTATATTCCTGTACCACCATACCCATAGCTTTTCAGTCTTGTATATTGCCTATCTCCATTGAACTGTAAGCTCCTTGAACAAAGAAACTGTGTATGTATATCTTCCCCAGTGTTTTGAACAGTACCTGGCATATAGAAGGCATTTAATAAATGTTTATTGACAATTGATTATTTCCGGAGCTAATAATAAGTTTAAAGGGTTTAACTGGATGATTAATGGTAAGGTTAACTTGAAACTGATCATAACATCTTTTCTGCAAAATTCATGTATAGAAACTTACATGTAAAAACAAGCAACAACAACAAACCTAACTTTATTGTACTAAGATATTTTCAAGTTAAAACTAGAGTGCTCTAAATGAAAAGGAAAAAAAAGATATAAATAAAGAAAAAAAACAATAGCTCTTCCAATGTACAATTCTGTTGTAGTATTATCTTGAGTAAGGTACTTCAATTAGATATTTAGTCAATAATATATTAAGAAGACATTTGATTTTTTCTCTTCTGAAGTTCTTCTTTTTCTGTTTGTAAAGTAATTTTTATTGATAACTTTTTTTTTTCACACTGCCTTATTTTCCCCCAGTATTTCTCCTCCCATCCATCCCAGACAACCATGTAATACAACAAATTATATTTTTATAGACAAAAAAAATTGAGGAAAAAAATCATCAAAAATGAACAATACATCAAAAAGGTCTGAAAATATATTCAAAGTGCCCTACTTGTTGATCTCCCACCTCTGTATAAGGTTGAGATGAGGATATCTTTTCATGTTTCTTCCTTTGCGCCATGTTTGTTTCTTCTAATGTTTTGTTTTTGGTTCTTTATGTATGTACTATTTAATCATTGTGTGTATTATTTTCTTATCTCTACTTGCTTTCCATTGTATCACTCCCTGTAAATATTTCCATGTTTTTCAGTATTTATCATATTTGTCATTTTTATAACACAGTAATATCCCATAACATTCATGCACCACAACTCTTAGGCAATTCTTCAACAATGAAGCCCATTACATATAATTGTTTGTCAGGAGCCAGCACCCAGAAGGGGCCCCCTCCCCCCGTGAGAAAACCATACCTCCAGGGCCTCAGTTCTAGGAATCAGCCGACCTCAAAATGTTTCAAACACCAGATAGTTTAATTGACAGAAATTCCTTAAGAATGTTTCAAACACCAGGTGTCCTAACTGATGGAAATTCCCCACACTCCTTCCCTTATACTCCCGCATTTTTTCTAAAGAATATATACTGTACCTACACACAATAAACTCAGACCCTGACAAGAATCTGCTTGGTCTCACCTCTCTTTCTCTCGCCCATTACCCCTTCAGGCTGGGTTCTCCTCGACCCCACGAATAACCTTGTCCCGCTGGACGGGACAATTGTTAGGATAACTTTACACCTTAATAAGATTTTCCTTGCTCTTGATTGCTTACAGTTTGGACCAAATGGAAAATCTAATCAGTCTTCTTCATGACCACACTTCAAATTTCAATGCTCTTCTTCCAATTTAATTGGCCTAACAACTCTTCTTAGAGCATAACAATCTGCCTTCTACTTCCAAGCTTTTGCATAAGTGATTTCTCATGTCTGAAATGCACTCCATACTCATGATTTCTTCTTAAAATCTTAAGCTTTTTTGAAATTAGAGCCTAAGTGCCAATTATTATGCAAAATCTTTGTTGATTAATATACTTCTCTACATTGTAAGTCCTTTCTCCTTGAAATTATTTTGTATTTTTTGCATATGCTTTGCAATTATATATCTGTGTCCTTCGTGAATATGTCCAGGAAATGTGAACTTCCTTTTGTCTAAGTAAAAATATTTCTTTTTAATAGATTTTATTTCTTTATTTCTCCTTTAGTTTTTATTTCTCCTTGTATTCTTCTTTTTCCCTGAGAACCAGTCATTTCTTATGAGAAAATATATTAATGATAAAAGGGAAAGACAGCAAAATGGTAAAATATATTGAAAAAAAATATGACATAGTCAAAGTTTCCTACTGATAGATCCCTCTCCAAATGATCAGGAGAGTAACATGTTCTTTGAGTCCCATCTTTTTTTTTAAATTTTATTTTGTTTTCAGTTTCAGATTCTCCCCCTCCCTCCAACTCTTAATCTATCCATTGAAAATGCAAGAAATATGATACCCAATACACATATGAAATCAGGTGAAATTTATTTCCAAATAAGTCATATTTTTTTAAAAAGAAAAAAAATTAAAAACAATGTATTTCAATCTGTATTCTGAATCCAATATTGCTTATAGAGTCTTGTTTTCAGATTCTGCTAATTCTGTCTTCCCAGGTTTTTTTCTAAAACTATGTCGTTTAGGCCCCACATGTGCAAGAATGTTTGTGGCAGCCCTTTTTGTAGTGGCTAGAAACTGGAAACTGAATGGATGCCCATCAATTGAAGAGTGGCTTAATAACTTATGGTATATGAATGTTATGAAATATTATTGTTCTGTAAGAAACAACCAGCAGGACGATTTCAGAGAGGCCTGGAGAGACTTGCATGAACCGATGCTGAGTGAAATGAGCAGAACCAGGAGATCATTATACATGGCAACAACAAGACTATATGATGATCAATTCTGATGGACATGGCTCTCTTCAACAATGAAATGTTTCAAACTAGTTCCAGTTGTTCACTGAAGAAAGCCATATACACCCAGAGAAAGGGGTATGAAATGTGGACCACAATATAACATTTTCATGCTCTATATCAATGATTGCTTGCATTAGGTTTCTTTTTTCAGATTTTTTTTGTTCATGTAGATACGATTGTTCTTGCACAGCAAGATAAGTATGGAAACATGTATACATATATTCGACTTGTCAATTATTTTAATATAATTAACATGTAGTGAACTTCCTGCCAGCTAGGAGAGGGGAGGGGAATAGAGGGGAAAATTTGTAATGGAAAGCTTTGTAAGGGTCAATGTTGAAGAACTACCCATACATATGTTATGCAAATAAAAAGCTTTAATAATAAAAAAAAAACTATATCCTTTATCATTTCTTCAGCAAAGGAGTGTTCCATAACATTCAAATACTTTACCTTGTTCAGCCATTCCAAATGGAGACTTATTCACTCAGTTTCTAATTTGCCACCATGAAAGGAACTATGATAAACAGTTTTATTTACATAAGTCCTTTACCTTTTTAAAAAGTCTGCTGGGTGTATAGATCTAGCAGTGGTATTGTTGGTCATAAAAATATGCACTTTGAGCATAGTGCCAAATTGTTCTTCAGAATGGTTTGGTCTGATCCGAGGTCCTCTAGCAGTATATTAGTGTCCTTATTATCCTATATCCATAATTTATCATTTTTCTTTTCTGTCATCTAGACCAACCTGATGGGTGTGAGGTGGTACTTGAAATTTACTTAATTTGCATTTTTTGAATTAGTGATTTAGATCATTTTATATGATTATTGATACTTTTTGTTCATTCCCCTGAAAATTACCTGTTTATAACCTTTAATCATATTAATTGGAGAATGGCTCCCATTTTTAACTGCATTTGGTTCAGTTCTCTATATATTTGAGAAGTGAAGCACTTATCAGAGAAAGTTGCTGAAAATTCTTTCTCCAGTTTCCTGCCTTTCTTCTTATTTTGCCTGCATTAGTTTTATTTATGCATTTTTTTAAAAATTTCACATTAGGTGAATTATCCATTTTACTTGTGGTAATATTTTCAGTCTCTTATTTGGTGATGAATTCTTCTCCTGTCCATGTGTTCCATGCTCCCTTTGCTAATTATATCATGTACCTAATTCAAGCTTACTTTGTTATGTATTATAAAATGTTGGTCTAGGCTTAGTTTCTGCTAGATTTTCACAATGCTTTTTTTTTTTTTAATAAGGATCTCTTGCCTCAATAACTGGGATCTTTCAGTTGATAAAATACTAAGCTACTGTGCTCATTTGCTCCTGATATTTGTAGTTAATTTATTCCATTGATTAATTATTCTATTTTTATCCAAATTATTCTGATTATCAGTTTGTAAGATATATCTGATACTGGTATGCTTTCTTCTTTCATTTAAAAAAAAAAAATTGGATCCTTTGATAGTTTAGAATTTTCATTTGTCCAGATGTATTTTTAACTTTTTTCAGATTTAAAAATAATTTTTGATAATCTGATTGTCATGGCACATAATAAGTAAACTTGTTTAAGTAGAATTATCGTATTACACTGGCTCAGCCTAACCATGGGCAATTAGCATTTATCCAATTATTTAGATGTGTCTTAATTTGTGTTTTGGGTATGTAATTATTGTGTTAATATATTTCCTGAATGTGTCTTAGGAAGTAGATTCATAAGCATTTTAAAGTGCCTGAAACTATATTAAATTGATGATTTCTATCTCTTCCTGTTGAGTTTTTTTTTGTTAAAAATAGAAATACTAATAATTTTTGTGTTGTTTTATATCCTGAAACTTTGTTAAATTTATATATTGCTTTAAATATTTTCTTAATTAATTTACTAATATAGCATCATATTTGTATATATGTGTGTATATGTAGCTTCCTCATTACCTGCATTGATTCTTTTAATTTCTTTGTTCTTCTCTTATTGTTACAGCAACCATCTCTAGGAAAATATTGGATAATATTAGTTGTAATGGACATCCTTATTTCATTCCTGATATTGTGAAAAGACTTCTAATTTTGCCCCGTTTCACTACTTACAATTTTTAAAGATCCATTTGTTTCTATACTTTCTGGTGTTGTAAATAGGAATAAGTTCTAGGGGTTTTGTTATTGCTGTGGTCAACTATGTTTATCACTTTCTTAATACTGAACTATCCCTACATACCTGATATAAATAGATCCTGATGATAGGGTATGATCTTTGTGATATATTGCTTTGATCTTTTTGAAATTGTTGTATAGTTTTCTTTCTCTGTTTTTACTCTTAATTACGTATCAGAACCATATCTGTGTCATGGAAAGAATTTGAAAGAACTCTTTACCTATTTTATTTAAACCATTTGTATAATAATGTAATTAATTGTTATCTAGATATTGATAGAATTAGCATGTAAATATATCTGGTCCAAGGTTGCTGTTGTTTTTTCATAGGGAGTTGATATTTGACTTATTCAACTTCTTTTTCTAAGATATGGTAAAGTATTCTATTTTCTTTCCTATTAAATTGAGTAATTCACATGCACTTTTTTTGCAAATTTTTTTACAAGTATTCATCCTTTTCATTTAGTTTGTGAGTTTTATTAATACATAATAGTGTTAAATAGCTACTAATAAATGCTTTAATTTCACCTTCATTGGTAGTTCATTTAACATTTTTATTTTTGTTACATAATTTTGATTTTTTCCTTTTTTAAATCAAAATTAGCACCACTTTATCTGTTTTATTGTTTTATTCATAAAATATACATACAGTTTTATGTATTAGTTTATTTTTTAAATCAATTTTACTAATCTAATTTTAAGTATTTTTTTTGGTGTGCAATTGGCAATTTTGAATTTTTTTTAGTTGCAATGCTGAATTCATTGATCTACTCCTTTTTCTGTTTTATTGATGCGTTTAGAGAAATAAAATTTTCCCTGTACATTGCTTTGGCTATATCCCACAAATTTTGTTACGTTGAGTCTTTGGTTTTTTTCTTTAACAAAATTATTGTTACCATGATTTGCTCTTTCAGCTAGCTACTCATTTTGTAGAATTAGATTATTTAGTTTCCAATTAGCTTTTAATCTATGTTTCAAAGGCCTTTTATGAAATTTAATTTCTTTTGTATTATGGTCTAAAAATAGCAATTAACATTTTTGTTCTTTATATATTTGATAAGGTTTTTAATGCCATATTTCATGGTCATTTTTTTAATCTGCAATTAAGATAAAAGGATACTTCTTCCTAAAACTACCCAATATTCTCCAGTTATCTACATGTCTAACTATTCTGAAATTCTATCCATCTCTTAACTTCTTTTTATTTTGTGGTTAAATTTATCTGTTTCTGAGAGAGTTAAATTGAGATCCTTTATTAGTATTGTTTTATTTTCTATTTCCTCCAATAATACATTTAACTTTTCCTTCAATAATTTGAATGTTCTACCATCTGGTGTATGTATGTTCAATATTTATATTAATTCATTTTGGCATTTTTAGCAATATGTAGTTTCTCAAATTACTTCTTTTAAGTAAGTCTATTTTAATTTATCCTATTTAGCATGTATTAGACTACCTGTCATCTAGGGGTGGGGGGTGCGGGGAAGGAAGGGAAAAGCTTGGGAAAAAAAAAGTGTTTTTGTTTTTTTTTTGCAAAGGTCAATGTAGAAAAATCACTCATATGCTTTGTAAATAAAAAGCTTTATATTAAAAAAAATAAGTAGGTCTATTTTTTGTTTTTGCTTGGTCTGAAATCACGATAACTGCCCTACTTTTTCTTCAGCTACACAGTAATAATTCTGCATCATGCCCTTATTTTTAACTATGTGTGACTTTTAATTTCAAGTGTGTCTCTTGTAAATAACATATTGTTCAATTCTGATTTCTAATTGATTTTGCTATCCTCTTCTACATTATGAGTGAATTCATTTTATTCACATTCAGTTATGACTGCTAATTCTGTATTGCCTTTCCTCCTATTTTCTTCTAATTATCCTTTTTAAAAGAAAACTGTATCCTTTCTTCAAATGTTTATTTTGCTTCTGACCATTGCCTCCCTTGATCTATCTTTTTTTTTATCATTCCCCCTTCTTCTTATCCCATTCCCTTCCTACTTCCCTCTTGAGTAAAATTTTCCATATCAATGTATACATGTGCATAGATGTTCAAATACTGTCCATTCCCCAACCCCTGCCATTTTCACTTTCATGGTAAAAACTTCTTTTTGTACCTTTTTACATGAGATAATTTTCAACAGTCTTTCTCCCACTTCTTGCGTTTCCCCAATCCATCCTTTTTTTTTTTCCATTTTTCTGTTTTTCTTTTGAGACCATCCCATCTTCTTCTGAATTTGTACCTAAAACATCACTATCTTCATTGCAATTTTATGGTTGGGTCCTTTTTCACATTTTGTTATATTCCCAGCCTATTTCTTGACTTTGGACTTTATATCAGAGCTAAGCTCTGCTCACTTTTGGGGACGATGGGAACATGGAGCCCAATCTTTTGACTATTATGTCCTGCTACTTTCACTGAAAGGCCTTTGGGGCCTGAGAGCTTTCAATTCCAAGCTGGTACTATGTGAAGAGAGTTCTGGTGATTGCCTATTAGTCTGTATTCTAGTCTTTACCCAGGAAAGGCTTCTGCCTCCTAAAGATTGCTCTGGAGCTGAGATGGAACTAGAAAATGAGTAATACTACTTCTAAATGTACCCAGCCTTATACTCAGTACTAGTATAAGAGTTTCCTGCTATATCTTTCTGACCAGGCACTCAGTCCCTTTACCACCTCTAGAAACTAGGAACTCCTGTAATAACTCTGAAGACCCACAGTTAGTCTTCCACTTCCACCATGGGCCATGTTTGCAGTCACCCTCAGTGTATACACACTTCTTTTTCTGATCTCCTAAACTACCCAAGACTAAAGCTTCTTAAATTGTGGGTCACAATCCCATATGGGATCACATAACTGAATGTGGGGATCATGAAATTATGATTAATTATCAGGAAATGTTTAATATGTATACCTACTCAATAGATGTTTATACCCAGTGTTGAATAAAATTTTTTTGGGTTAAAAGGTATTGTGAGTGGAAAAAGTTTAAGAAGCCCTTTTCTAGATTGCTTATCTCAATTGTCTCTAATAGTGCCTTGCACATAGAAACTATTTAAACAAATATTTACTGACTTTAATTTAAACATCTAACTATTCCTTAACCAACTATGTATCATTAGCCAAGTCACTTCATGTTTCAGCCTGAGTGCTTTTCAAACTTCTATAAAATTGAAGAAATGGGGTATTATTATTATTATATATGGTAATGAGGCATATTGTAACAATTTCTACAAGAGAATCTTTTGGTAAAATTTGTGCATTTTACAAGCATTACCTTCATATTCATTCCAAAGAAGAGAAAGTTCATGATGCTTTAGTGATTCCAGAAAGACTGACCTCACTCTCCCACCTTCATCACAGTCTCATCAGATGCAGAGAAAACTGTGAAGAGCATGTCAACTTCCTATTAGACCAGTCTGCGTCAAAAATGTTTAAATAAAAAGAAGCATTTGGAATATTTAACAAGATCAAAGATAGAAGATTACAGAGATTTGAAGCCTTTTAATAAATATTAAAGATACATCATCCTCTCTCCCCCCTCCATATTTGGCTGTGCATCAAGCGTGGAGGAGAAACAGACAGATGCAGAATTCAAAAGTCAGAGGGCCTTTATCTTTTCAGCAACACTTGTGACAGGTAGAGAAGCAATATGCATTGTATTTAGTTGAGAAGAAAGAAAATGGTGTAAAAATAAGACTCATCCAAATCAGAGCTCAGATTACGAATTTGTGGGCTCAATAAAATAAAATTACAAGACTACCATCTCCCTTTTCCGATCTTATTCTCTTAATTGAAAATCCATTCTCCTATGTGTTACTGTCCTCTAAGGTGTTCAAGTCTTTATGTTTAACACATATAACTTAACATTTGAGAAACACTATGTAATGTCAGATTTTTATACATTAAAATATTTGGATTTATTTTAAAAAGTTAAATTGAAAATTCCTTCCCCTCCCACTTTCCTCCCTGCTGTGTCCTGTGCTCTTAACTGATACCTACCTTATTTTCCCCTAGGCATGGCTCTGACCCAAATCCAAGTGTTAGTTATTTCCTCCAGAGTCCCTGAAATAGCACCTTATGTTTATTCTTCTGGTCTACCGAATCCTTTATCTTGGTTTGATGGCAGAAAACATTTTCCTATCTAAACCAAATGTATGGTCAACTAAATACCTATCAAGTTATAAGTTCCTTGAGGTAAGAGATATATTGCTTTTATCCTTATTGCCCTTTAGTGCAGCCTAGCATGGAGGAGTCTGTATCTAGTAGATACTCAGTAAATATCTTCCAAGTTTTTAATAAAGAGAAACAAATATTTACTATACACCTACTACAGAAGGAGACTTATTCTAGTCACTGTGGTGTAAACAAAAGAGAAAAGACATTTCTTATTTTCAGAGAACTTGTAGTATATGTGGAAAGACAAGATTAAGGGAAGTATAATGAAAATAATATGTTGTTATTCATCAGAAAACATGAGTTCAAGGTATGGTCTGACATTTGTAGCTATGTGATCTTGAACAAGTCACTTCTCTTACTCATTGTGTAAAATACAGTTGCCAAGAGATGGAGCCAAGATGGAAGATCAGCAGGAATAAATATAGTGAGCTTTCATCCTATACTTCCCTCACAATTTTTCCAAAGAAATCTAAAAATATCACCCAACTGAATATTATTGGGTAATTTAAGTGGAACAAATCACTATGAATCATTGCTATAACCTAAGTATAAGGACATAAATAGAGATCTGAGAACCTTTTCTTCATGAATGGCCAAGTAGAACATTCCAGTTCAAGAAGAGATATTATATCAGGATAAGAAAAAATCCCATATCAAGCACAGAAGGTCCTAAATTTCAACAGGTGCCAATTGGCCACTTCATCACTCACTAAATAATTTTAGGTCATAGTTCTATTGAAGACTGAAGAAAGGACTTATGCCTAGAGGTAGACTTCAAGGGCCCTACCTGTGTTCCAAACAAGGGGTAAATTCAGAATCAAAAAATAGGTGTGTTGCTCAAATCAAAAAAAAAAAAAATTAGCAGGTCAGGAATTCCAAGAGAAAGCCCAGAACTCTGTTATTTTGAAAAAGCAAAGCCTCCAACTGACTAATAGCTGAATCCAGAAACAGTTTATTGAAATAACATAGGGTACAAGCCCATAGACTTCTTCAGACCCAAAACCAGATTAGGAATATTTAGAGCTCAGACTACATCAGGGCATGAGGTCAAACAATCAGACTTTATCTCAGGTAAGACTTCTTTGGAAACACTGAAAGTTTATAGGTCCCCAGTTTGAGCAATCTTTGAGATCATGCCATGACACAGTACTCAATATTGCAAGAGAACAATAACGGGAAAAATCCAGACCTTCCTACAGATACTGAAGTCAGGAAGAAGACTGGAAGAGTGAGTAAAAAAAGAAACAAAATTAATCCCATCATAAAAAAATCTGTCATAGTCATGATAAACAGAAGAGAATTACTCTAAAATACTAATAAACAAAATTTCAGAGAAAAAAACACAACCTGATCACAAATTCCATAAAAATCCTTAGGAGAGGTGAAGCAAGAGTTTAAAAGAAGTTTCCTTCTTTTAAGTGAATGAAATAAGAACAATAAAGGGGAAAATGTAAAAGAAATGAGAGCTTTGAAAAAAAAATGGAACAGGAACATAAGTTTGACACAAGAGATACAAAACCTTGCCCAAACAAGAAACCCTCTGAAAATTACAATGAACCTTATAGAAGTTAATAACTAAATAAAACAGGGAGCCAAAAAGGCTGAGTGGACAGAACATTGAGCTCTTTCTGGCTTCCCTCAGAATTAACCCTAAATCAGGTCTCTGGATGGATTTTGGAGTGGCAGAATCCACAAATATTTGGAGTGCAATAATTTTCCAGCTTAAGATATCTTGAAAGGACTTCAGGAAAGTCAGTCTCAATTAGGATCACAACCCAACACAGAAGTCCTGTGTGAAAAAGCCTGGTGTAGGGAATCTAGTTGGAGGCTCTTAGCCCCAAAACAGTAGCATTGGTTATTCTGCCCTTGTTCAAAAAGACAGAGCAGCAGGTCAGCTGTGAGACCTCTAATACCACCACAGAAAGGAAATTGTGAGCCCCTGAACCCTAGCATAATAGAAGGAATTTGGCCAGGCTGCTCAGGGCAGTGGGGAAGCCTGCAGCATCTGCTCCAGTGCAGTCAGTGAGAAGGCCCTGTTGCCCTGCAGAGGAATCTCAGAACAATCTCCCTTGTGCCCTACGAGTACACCTCAATCTTTAAAAATGAGCAAAAAAGAGCTTTTACCATGGAGAGCTACAATGGATACAGGGAAGAACAGAATGCAAACCCAGAAGAGGACAGCAAATGCAAAATGCCTGCAGATAAAGCCTCAAAGGAGGATATGAACTGGCTTCCAGTTTAAAAGGCTCTCATGGAAAAGTTCAAAAAAGATTGAAAGAGACAGATAGAAGAAAAATAGGAAAAAGAAATGAGAGCATTACAGGAGAGTCATGAAAGTTTTTTGGGGAAAGCCAATACCTTGGGAAAAGAAGCACAGAAAGTGACTAAATAAAATAACTCCTTAAAAATAGAATTGTAAAATTCTTAAAAAAAAAAAAAAAAAGAAAGTAAAATGAAGTGAATCACACCCCATGAAGAGGCATGAAAGATCTATTGTTCTCAAGGGAAAGAAGGCAGGGGATTGAGCAATGTTTGAAACTTAATCTCATTAGATTTTGCCCAGAGAAGGAATAATATACATACTTAGTTTGGTATAGAAATTTGTCTAACATTACAGGCTTGTAGAAGGGCAAAGGGAAGGAAACATGGAGGCTAATAGAAGAGAGGGAAGAAGTAAAAGAAGAAAGGTATAAGAAAATAGATGAGGCTGAAAAAAAGATAGGACATATTGAGGGTGGTGGTAGTCATAAGCAATACACTAGTGAAGAAGGAATATTGTTTAAAAGAAATTGTTTACAAGAAACACATTTAAAACACAAAAATACAAGCACAGTAGGGATAATAAAAGGCTGGAGCACAATTTACTATGCCTCAGATGAAGCAAAAAAAAAAATCAAGGGAGTAATAACTGATCACAGATCAAGCAAAAGCAAAGATATATCTAATTAAAAGAGATAAGGAAAGAAAGTACATTTTGCTTAAAAAAATACTATAGATAATGAAGAAATATAAACAATTAACATATATGCACCAAGGTATAGCATCCAAATTTTTAGAAAATAAGTTGTGAGTTGTAAAAAGAAATAGACAACAAAACTATACCAGTGAGGGACCTCAAAAACCCTCTGTCACAACTAAAAAAAAGCTAACCACAAAATAAACAAGAAAGAACTTGAGGAGGTAAAGAAAATTTTAGAAAAGTTATGTATGATAGACATCAGGGAAAAATTGAATGGGGACAGAAAAGAATATATTTTTTTTCTCAATGGCAAATAAAACCTACACAAAAGTCCACCATGTATTAGGGCATAAAAGCTTCACAATCAAATGTAGAAAGGAAGAAATAGGGAATCTTTTTTAGATTATGATACAATAAAAATTACATGTAATAATGGGATAGGAGAAAAATAGACCAAAAATTAATTGGAAACTAAATGATCTAATCCTAAACAATGAGTGGGTGAAACAACAAACCTTCAAAACATCTAACAATTTTATCTAAGAGAATGATAATAATGAAACAACATACCAGAACTTATGTTTGATTTATGCTTACAAGATAAAATAGGGAAAGAGAAAATCCATGAAATAGTCTTGCAACTAAAAAAAGCTAAAAAAAAGAAAAATTAAAACCTCGATTAAATACAAAATTCAAAATTCTGAAAATCAAAAGACAGATAAATAAAATTTTAAATAAGCAAATTATTTAACTATTAAACAAAACAAAGAATTGATTTTATGAAAATACCAAGAAAATAGATAAACCTTTGGTTAATCTGATTAGAAAAAGGAAAGGAGAAAACCAAATTATGAGTAGCAGAAATGAAAAGAGTGAACTTTCCAACAAAGAGGAAATGAAAACAATAATTAAAAACAATTTTGGCCAATTGTATGCCAATAAATATAATACTATATTATATTTATACTATATTATATTTATAATACTATATTATATTTATATTTAATGCTATAAGTGAAATAAATGAATACTTACAAAATACATATTTCCCAGATCAACATATGAAGAACTAAATAACTTAAATAGTCCCATTTTAAAAAATAAATTTAATAAGTCATTAATGAACTTTCTAAAATAATATTTCCAAGCCAGGTGAATTTACAAATGAATTTTACCAAACATTTAAAGAACAATTAATTCCAATGCAATATAAACTATTCTGAAAAATAGGGGAAGAAGGAGTTCTACCAAATTCTTTTTTATGACAAAGATATGCTAGTGATACCTAAATCAAGAAGGGACAAAAACAGATTATTTAGGAATGGAGCCAAGATAGTGGAGCAAAGTCAGGAAGCTGCTCAAGCTTTTCCAGTTTCCCTCAAAAACCAGATGAAACCAAGCCTCTGAGCAGAGTCTGACAGCTCTCTCCAGCTGGTGATAAACTGAAAAAATTTCAAGAGAGATCAGTCTCATTGAGGTGAAAAGGGTGTTCAGCCCAAGTCAAACAGACTGTGGGAAAGCCTGTGAGAGGGTCTTAATCATAAGAAATCAGAAACTAAAACCCTCAGTTCTAGATCAGTAGAAGAACAAATCAATAGGGCAGCTTTCAGTCCCAAACTCTGGGAAACCAGGTTGGTTCTAGAGCAGAGCAAACAAAGCTACGCCCTACAAACACAAGAGGGCGCTGTGCTCAAAGCCAAGGCTCAAAGCTGCACAGGAAGCTTGGGACAGCGCCCCCTTTAGCCCAGGAGCAGAATTCCGCCTTAAAAGTGGAAAAAAAAGAAGAAATATCAAAAGAAAAGGGAAAAAAATGAGCAAAACCCAGAAAAAATCCTTGACCATAGAAAGCTACTATGCTGACAGAGCATACCAAAACACAAAGTCAGACAAGAACAGAATGTCCATAGAAGAAATCTCAAAGAGTAAGATAAATTGGTTTCAAGTCCAAAGAAGCTTCTTGGAAGTGATCGACAAAGACTTCAAAAGGCAAATAAGAGAAGCAGAAGAAAAATTGAGAAAAGAAATGAGATGCATGCATGAGAGAGTCAATAGTTTGGAAAAGGAAGGGAAAAAATTGTCTGAAGAAAACAACTCCTTTTGCAATTGACCAATTACATTTTTTTGTTCATTGCATTCTTTTTCCATTTTTTCTATTTTATTTTGCAGTGATCTCATTTAGTTTCCCCATGTTTCTTCTAACTCTCTTTTAAGATTGTTTATGCAATCTTCAAAGAAAGCCTTGTGACATGGAGACCAATTTATGTCTCTCTTTGGGGCTTTTTCTGGAGTTGCTTTACCTTTAGGGGCCTCAGGATTTGAGGTCTGTTCTTCCCTCTCTCCATAAAGGTTGTCTATGGTGAGAGCTCTTTTTGGTTTTTTATTCATTTTTTTTAAAGGTATGAGGTCTGTTTAAGGCAAAGATGGGGCAGCTGCTTTAATTTGCCATGGGGCAGTTCTGCTGATTGAATTATTTCAGGTACTTGGCAGCTCCACTGATTGAATTATTTCTGGTGCTGATCAGTCCTGTTGATTGATTGATCACCCTAGGGTGTTGTGTAATGACAACTAGGTCCGATGCTCATCAGGGGTTCAGTGGTTCACAATCTACCTCCCACAAAAGGCAGACCCCCCAAACCACCTGCCCACAATCAGGACAGATTGGCCCAAGAGGCCCCCAGAAGACTCCCAGGTGTGTGAAAAGCACAACGCTCCCACTCCTGTTCCGACTCTGTTCCAGCTCCCTGCTCCAGCTCCCTGCCCTGGTCTCCCTGCACTGCAGTCTGGGTTCAGCAGACCACCCCCCTGCCCAATTAAAACAGACCTGTTTTGAGGTTCTTCCAGAGTATCTTCTTCTAGAATCGTGTTGTCCTCCAGATATTGTGGATTTTTTTTTGCTTCAAAATCAGTCTAGAGGCTTCATATGTTGTTGGTTTGAGGGAAGGTTAGAGGAGGTTACAGAGACTCCTGTCTGATCTCCGCCACCATGGCTCCACCCCCAGAAGGAAGTCAAAAAAAAATAATAATTTTTAGAAAACAACTCCTTACACAGAATAACCCAAATGGAAAAAAGAGATTCAAAAGATAACTGAAGAAAATCACACATTAAAAACTAGAACAGAGCAAATGGAAGTTAAAGACTTTGTGAGGAAGCAAGAATCAGTCAAACAAACTAAAAAAAATGAAAAAAAAATGGAAAAAATGTGAAATACCTCATTGGCAAAAAGAGCCAAACAAATAGATCCAGAGGAAACAATTTAATAATTATTGGCATACCTGAAGGCTGTGATCAACAAAAGAGCCTGGATAGCATTCTTCAAGAGGTCATTGAAGAAAAGTGCCCCAATATTCTAGAAACAGAGGGGAAAATATTCAGTGAAAGAATTCACAGATCACCTCTGCAAAAAGATCCCATAAGGAAAACGCCAACTAACGTTTTTGAAAAAAACTCCAAAACTATAATCTCAAGATAAAAATACTGCAAGCTGCCAGAAGAAAAAATTCAAATATCAAGGAGAAACAATCAGGATTGCTCAGGATCTGGCAGCTTCTACAATAAAGCTTCAGAGGGCCTGGAATATCATATTCCAGAAGGCAAAGGATCCGAGGTTACAGCCAAAAATTAACTACCCAAAGAGATCCATTATTATCTTTCAGGAGAGGAAATGAAGCTCCAATGAAGTAAGAGACTTTCAAATACTTCTATTGAAAAAAACTAAACAAAAAATTTAATCTACAGAAACAGGTTTCAAGGGAAGCATGAAAAGATAAACAGGGGGAAATATACATTTAAAGATTAAACTGTTTACATCTCTAGATGGGAAAACAATATCTTTATCTCAAGAACTGTATCTGACACTGGGGCAGACAAAGGGAGGGAGGCATTACATACACTGAGGATGTAATTGTGAATGGACTGTGATGTGATGACATCAAAGAAAAAGACATAAGGAATGTCTTTCCTTGTAAGGAATAGGAAAAGATCTGTACTGAAAAAAAGGAAAGAAAAGGTATAATGGGACAATTAGTTCAGACTAAGATTTTTAAAAGACCTATTACAATCCAGCCAACCAAAGGGAGGGGGATGAATATTGTCTGAAGCTTGATCTCATTAGTTTGGGCTTTGAGAAGAAATAAGTTAATCATTCAGTTGGTTATAGAAATTTATTTAATCCTATAAAAAAAGAGGAGGAGAAAGAGAAAAAGAAAATGGAAGGACAGAATAGAAGCAAAGGCAGGAACACTAGAAAAAAAAAAGGTAAGAGAAGGGGTAAAGGATTAATATAAGATAGGGTAATGGGTGGAGAAAATTAAAAAATCACTACTAAGAGAAGGGGGAAGGGAGAGAGATAGGAGATAAGGCAGTGGATGGGGTGGGTAAAAAAAAAGCACTAGTAAAAGAAGGGGGAAGGATGATAGGAGATAAGATAGTGGGTGATGTGGGTTAAAAAACCACATAACTAAGGATAAGGTGAAAAGACTGAACAAAATTATATACAGGGGAAATAATAGGATGGAGGGAAATACAGAACTGGTAATCATAACTGTTAATGTGAATGGGAAGAACTCTCCCACAAAACAGAAGCAAATAGCAGAACTAACATTAAAAAAAACAGAATTCTACATGTTGTTTCCAAGAAACACATTTGATACAGAAAGACAAACACAGAATCAAGGTAAAAGGCTGGAACCAAATTTATTATGCTTCAACTGAGGTTAAAAAAAAGCATGGGTAGTAATTCTGATCTCAGATAAAGCAAAAGTAAAAATAGATCTTATTAAAAGAGATAAGGAAGGAAAATACATCTTCATAAAGGGTAAAATAAATAATGAAGTAGTAACTATACTAAATATGTATGTACCAAGTGGTAGAGCAGCCAAATTCCTAGAGAAGATTTTAAGTTACAGGAAAAAATAAACAACAAAACTATACTAGTTGGGGACATCAATCTTCCCCTCTCAGAATCAGACAAATTTAAACACAAAATTAACAAGAAGGAAAATAGAGAGATTAATGGAATCATGGAAAACCTAAATAAGACAGATTCCTGGAAAACACTGAATAGGGACAGAAAAAATACATATTTTTATTGGCAATACATGGCACCTACACAAAAACTGACCATGAATTAAGACATAAAAATGTCATACTCAAATGCAAAAAGTCAGAAATAGTAAATGCTTCCTTTTCAGACAACAATGCAATAAATAAAAATTCTATTCAATAAAGGGCCAGGGAAAGATAGACTAAAAACCAATTGGAAATTAAATAATCTAGTTCTAAAGTATGAGTGGGTCAAACAACAAATCACAGAAATAATCCTTAATTTCATTCAAGAGAATGACAATAATGAGACAACATACCAAAACCTATGGGATGCATCCAAAGCAGTTCTTAGGGGAAATTTTAGATCTCTAAATAGCTACATAAATAAAATAGAAAAACAGGAGAACAATGAGTTAGGCATGCAACTAAAAAAATGCTAGAAAAAAAATTAAAAACCCTAATTAAATACCAGATTAGAAAATTTTGAAACTCAAAGGAGAAATTAATAAAACAGAGTCTAAGAAAGCTATTGAATTAATAGACAAAACCAAGAGTAGAGAAACCTTTGGTTAATTTGATCAGGAAAATGAAAGAATAAAAACAAAAAATCAAAATCATCAGCATCAAAAATGAAAGGAATGAATTTACCACCAATGAAAAAGAAATTAAAGCAATAATTAGGAGCTATTTTGATCAACTGTATGGCAGCAAGTCTGACAATCTAACTGAAACAGATGAATATTTACAAAAATATTAATTACCCAAGTTAATAGAAGAGGAAATAAAATACTTAAATAATTTCATTTAGAAAGAGAAATTGAACAAGTCATTAATGAACTCCCCAAGAAAAAATCTCTAAGGCCAAATGGATTCCCAAATGAATTCTATCAAACATTTAAAGAACAATTAATTTCAATAATATGTAAAATATTTGCAAAAACAGGTAAAGAAGGAGTACTGCTAAGTTCCTTTTATGACACAAATAAACCTAAACCAAGAAGAGCCAAATCAGTGAAAGAAAATTAGAGACCAATCACCCTAATGAATATTGATGCAAAAATTTTAAGTAAAATATTAGCAAAGAGCTCATGGGTAGGCCGAGCAAATATAATAAAAATGACAATACTACCCAAACTAATTTACTTATTTAGTGCCATACCAATCAAACTCCCAAGAAATTATCTTACAGATCTAGAAAAAATAATAGCAAAGTTCATTTGGAAAAACAAAAGGTCAAGAATTTCAAGGGGATTAATGAAAAAAAAGGCTGATGATGGAGGACTTGCTGTACCAGATCTAAAACTATATTATAAAGCAGCGGTCATCAAAACCATATGGTACTGGCTAAGAAATAGAATAGTCGATCAGTGGAATAAGATAGAATCACAAGACAAACTAGGCAATAACTATAGCAATTTGGTTTTTGATAAACCCAAAGACCCCAGCTTTTGGGATAAGTATTCACTATTTGACAAAAACTGATGGGAAAACTGGAAACTAGTGTGGAAGAAATTAGGGCTTGACCCACATCTAACACCACATACCAAGATAAGATCTAAATGGGTTCATGATCTGGATATAAAGAGTGATACTATAAGTAAATTAGAGGAATGTAATATAGTTTACCTCTCAGACCTTTGGAGATGGAATAAATTTATGTCCAAAGAAGAACTGGAACTCTTAATTGAAAACCAGATAGATAACTTTGACTATATCAAGTTAAAAAGTTTTTGTACAAACAAAATCAATGCAGACAAGATTAGGAGGGAAGTAATAAACTGGGAAATCATCTTTACATTCAAGGGTTCTGATAAAGGTCTCATCTCTAAAATATATAGAGAATTGTCTCATATTTATAAAAATTCAAGCCATTCTCCAATCAATAAATGGTCAAAGGATATGAACAGACAATTTTCAGAGGATGAAATTAAAACTATTTATAGTCATATGAAAAGGTGCTCCAAATCACTGTTGATCAGAGAAATGCAAATCAAGACAACCCTGAGGTACCACTTCACACCTGTCAGATTGGCTAAAATGACAGGAAAAGTTAATGATGAATGTTGGAGGGGTTGTGGGAGGGCTGGGACACTGATGCATTGTTGGTGGAGCTGTGAACGGATACAGCCATTCTGGAGAACAATTTGGAGCTATGCTCAAAAAGTTATCAAACTGTGCATACCCTTTGACCCAGCAGCATTTCTATTGGGCTTATAGCCCAAAGAAATCATAAAGAAAGGAAAAGGCCCCACATGTGCAAGAATGTTTGTGGCAGCCCTTTTTGTAGTGGCTAGAAACTGGAAATTGAATAGATGCCCTTCAATTGGAGAATGGCTGAATAAATTATGGTATATGAATATTATGGAATATTATTGTTCTGTAAGAAATGACCAGCAAGATGACTTCAGAGAGACCTGGAGAGACTTACATGAACTGATGCTGAGTGAAATGAGCAGAACCAGGAGATCATTATACACGGCAACAACAGTACTATATGACGATCAATTCTGATGGACATGGCTCTCTTCAACAATGATATGTTTCAAACCACCTCCAATTGTTCACTGAAGAAAGCCATATACACCCAGAGAGAGGGATGCGAAATGTGGACCACAACATAACATTCTCATATTCCTTGATTGATGTTTGCTTACATTGTGTTTCCTTTATCTGATATATCATTTGTGTAGATAAGATTTTTCTTGCACAACAAAGATAAGTTTGGAAATATGTAAAAAAAAAAATAGCAAAGAGATTACAGCTATGTATCAGCAGGATACTGTGACCAAGTAATATCTATACCAGGAATGGGTATAGATAAAAAAAAAAAATAAAAGACTGGGTCAATATCAGGAAAACTATTAGCATAATTGACCTTATCAATAACAAAACCAACAGAAATCAAAAGATAATTTCGATAGATGCAGAAAAGAGCTTATGTTAAAATATAGCATCCATTCCTATTAAAAATACTAGAGAGCTTTCCCTAAAATAATAAGCAGAATCTATCTAAAACCTAAAGCAAGCATTGTTTGTAATGGAGAGAATCAAGATGTATTCCCAGTGAGATCAGGGGTGAAACAAAGATGTCCATTATCACAACTATTATTCAATATTGTACTAGGCATGCAGGCTTTAGCAATAAGAAAAGCAAAAGAAATTAAAGGAATTAGAATAGGCAATTAGGATGTGAACTATCTCTTTTTCTCCCAATTTGTTTATGGTGTCATCCTTTATGGCAAAACCAACAGAAACAAGATTAAAAGAGAAGTACAAAACAGGGAAAAAATCTTTGCAGACAGTATTTCTGATAAAGGTCTCATTTCTAAAATATGTAAAGAACAGTATCAAATTTATAGGAATACAATTTATTCACCAATCAAAAAATGGTCAAAGCATATGAACAATTTTCAGATTATAAAATTAAAGCCATTTATAGTTATATGAAAAATTGGTCTGAATCACTATTGATTAGAGAAATACAAATTAAACCATCCTGAGGTACCACCTCACACCTCTCAGATTGACAAAGATGACAGGAAAAGATAATGATAAATGTTGGAGCTAATATAATAAAAATAAAAATTCTACCTAAATTAATATACTTTTTCAGTGTAATACCAATTGAATTGCCAAAAAATATAGATTTAGAAAAAATAATAACAAAATTCATCTTGAAGAATTAAAGGTCAAGAATTTTAAGAGAATTAATGATTAAAAAATACAAAGAAAGGTGGTCTAGCTGTACCAGACCTAAAACTATATTATAGAGTGGTGGTCATCAAAACCATTTGGTACTAGCTAAGAAATAGAGTTGTATATCAGTTGAAAAGGTTAGGTGCACAAGACAAAGTAGTCGACCACAGCAGTAATCTAGAATTTGGTAAATGGAAAGATTTTGACTTCTGGGATAAGAACTTAGTATCTGACAATAGGCATTAACCAACACCTAACACTATATGCTATGATAAGGGCACAATGGGTTCATGATTTAGACATAAAGGGTAATAGTATAAGTAAACTAGGATAACAAGAGATAATCTACTTCTCAGATCTGTGAAGTAGGAAAGGATATATGGCCAAAGAAGAACCAGAAAACATTATAAACTATAAATGGATAATTTTGTTATATTCAATTAAAATTATTATACAAATAAAACCAATGAAGCCAAGATTAGAAGTATGTAGCACAGGTATGTGACACAAATAATTAGTTTTTTTAAAACCACATAAATACAAAGAAGTTGAAATTTCATATCAATTTTTGTTGTGTTGTTTTTCAGTTATATTCAACTCTTCATGATTCCATTTGGGGTTTTCTTTGTAAAGATACTGAAATGATTTACCATCTCCTTCTCCAGCACATTTTACAGATTAAATTGAAGCAAATTAGATTAAGTAATTTACTTGTCCAGGGTCACACAGCTACTTTCAAGACAGATTTGAATTCACAAAATCTTCCTGACTCCAGGTCTAGCCACCTAGCTGACCCAATAAATGTGATTCATTCATTTTCAGTTGTTCCCAATTCTTTGTGACCCCTTTTAAAATTACTCATTTTTACAAAGTTATATCTACTCCTATCTATTTTAAGTCTTCTGAAGTTTCTCTTGGTAAACTATCCTGTTGACCATTTCTTGATAGTACAATAGTAAATAAATATTTAAAACCTTTTTTTTAGCAAAGGAAAGTAGATATCTGGGGAGAAACTTTTACATAGTGTTTCTAACAGCCTCATTTCTAAAATATATAGAGAATAGACTCAAATTTATAAGAATTCAGCCATTCTCCAATTGATAAATGGTCAAAGGATATGAAGAGACAATTTTCAGACAATGAAATTAAAATAATTTCTAGCCATATAAAAAGTGATCTAAATATTTATTGATTAGAGAAATGCAAATTAAGACAATTCTGAAGTAACATTTCACATTTCTCAAATTGGCTAAAATGCCAGGAAAAGATAATGATAAATATTGGAGGGGATGCAATACACTCATGCATTGTTGATAGAGTTGTGAATCAATCTGATCATTCTGGATAGAAATTTGAAACTATGCCCCAAAGGGTATCAAACTGTGTATAACCTTTGACTCTACTGGATCTGTATTCAAAAGTGATCAGAAAAAGGGAAAAGGACCTACATGTGCAAAAACATTTGTAGAAGACATTTTTGAAGTGACAATAAACTGGAAATTGGATGAATGCTCATCAGATGGGGAATGGCTGATTAAGGTATGGTATATGAATATAATAGAATATTATTGTTCTATAAAAAATGACAAGCAGGCTGATTTCAGAAAAGCCTGGGAAGACTTGCATGAAGTGATGCTTATTGAAGAAAGTCGAAGTAAGAAAATATTGTTCACAGCAACAATAGATGGATTTTTCAACAATGAGGTGATTCAAAGCAATTAGCATAAACACAATAGATGGAAAAAGCCACCTACATCCAAAGAGAGAACTATGGGGGCTGAATATGAATCAAAGCATGGTATTTTCACTTTGTTGTTATTTGTTTGCTTGGGTTTTTTTTCTTATTTTTTTCTTTCACTTTTTGATCTGATTTTTCTTGTGCAGCATGACAATATATAAATATGTTTAGAAGAATTGCACATGTTTAATATATATTGAATTGCTAGCTGTCTATGGGAGAGAATAGAGGGAGAAAAGGAGAAAATTTTGGAAAAAAGGTTTTGCAAAGGTAAATATTGAAAACTATCTTTGCATGTATTTGGGAAATTTTTAAAAAACTATTCAAAGAAAAATAAATAAAAAAATAACTAAATTTTTAAAAATAATAATAAAAGTTTAAAATTTGAAAAATAAGATATCTCCTAGAGAAAAAAAAAAGACTTGGAAAAGAGATCAAGGAAAGATAAATTAAGAACTGAAATTGAAACTACCTGAAAGTCATGAGCACAAAATAGACACTATGTATCACATTTCAAAGAAAAATCAGAAAACTATTCAGATCTCTTGGAATCAGAATCAGAAAAAGAATCCGATGGTCACCTCCTGAATGAAACCTTCAAATGAAAACTCCCACAATATATTTAAAATCCAGAACTTCAAACTCAAAGGAAAAAAATATTGCAAGAAACCATAAGAAAATAATTCAAGTTCTGAGGAGCCAGATTCAGTTTGGTATGCTCCATCATGAAGAACAGATACCTTGTAATATGATATTCCAGAAGGCAAAGGATATATAGGTTTTCAAATAATAATACCTTGCCTTTCCCCCAAATAAAACTGAGTATAATCATATTGGGGAAAGAGGATTTTTAATGAAATTTAATACTTCCAAGCCTTCCTGATAAAAAGACTAGAGCTATATAGAAACTTTAAAATGCAAACACAGGAGTTAAAAGACATATAAAAAGATAAACCTGAGCAAACAATCAAATGAAACTAAAAATTGATAAACTGTTTACATTATAATACAAGGATATTATATATATCCTTCTGAACTCTGTCATGGAGGAAGTCTAATTAGATGTAATGGAAAGAGTTAGGACACTTGAACATCAATCTTAGATGAATTGTTATGACCAATGCAGAATTTTTTTTCACTTGACAGCACATATTGTTTTTTTGTTTTATCTATTTCTATTGGGAAAGAATGAGAGGAAGAGAAGAGGAAGAGAACATTTTATGGTGACTGAAAAAATTTTTTAAAGCCATTCATTAGTAGTCATATGTCTGAAAGAGGTAAAAGAAGATTTAGAAGGAATGAAATAAGTAAAAAATATTTATAGCAGTTCTTTTTATACTAGCATAACCTAGAAACTGAGTCAGTACCCATAAAGATGGATATCTAGAAAAATTATGGCATATGAATGTATTGGATTATTATTGTACCTCAAGAAATGGTTAAATGAATGTTTCATAGAAAACTGTGAAGATTAAATGAATTTATGAAGTGAAGTGACCAAAACAAGAGCAATTTATTCAATAACAAAATTATAAAAAAAAAAAAAACAACTTTCAAAAAATTGAGAACGCTGATCAACAGGCCATATCATTTCCTGATTGCCAGGAAGTACCATGGATTCAAGATGAAAAATGAGACAAATTTTCAAACATGGGCAAAGAGAGAATTGGCTCTGCTCAGTGATACATATTTATTGTAAGGATTTTATTTTTGTTTATACGCTTAATTGTAAGGAGTGGGAAGAATAATTATTAATTGAGAAATAGATAAAATAATTAATTGCTAATTAATGGTAAATATTTAAAAAAATAAAATACAGAGTTAAGCTATGTGATTCCATGATTTATACATGTAACAAGAGACAAAGTGAGATAATGAAGAAAGCACTGAATTGGTATTTAGAGATACTCTATGATCAAATCCAAACTGTGCTACTCATTACCTGTGAAATTTACTTGACATAATTTTTCCCTCTGTAAAATAATAATGTTGGAATAGATCCCTAAGCACCCATTTAGTTCTAAATTCTGTTATTTAAACTAGAAATTAATTCATTACTAAATATAGTGTATATCATATGAGAGATATGAGTATTAGATCAGGAAAGGTTGTGTGATAGAAGTAGGGTTGAGATAAGTATTGAAGAACTGATGCTCTCAATTAAAGAGAAGGGAAGTGAATTGCAAATCATTTTAGCCACTACATTAGGATCTCACAGGGCATGCCTCCATACCTTCGGCCTTCAGATGCCAAATTCTTTCCTAGCTCCACAGATAATTTTCTCCATTCATCAAGCCTTCACATGGCATTTCAAGAACACAGCTGAAAATTTTTCCTTATTGGCCTTCTTTCCTCTTCTACTTCTCCCCACCCAATTTCCCCCAATTCTATTCACTTAAAATAAATTACCTCTTTTTGGAATTCCAGATTGAACATGAAGCATTATCCTTTTTTCACCACAACTGAATTCTAAGTACACAATTATGAAGACAGCAACCAGCCTGAGAACTTTTTAATATGAAATACAAATCAGATAACAGCTTTCATCTTGAGAACATCATTATTCTATCTAAATCAAAATTTAACTTAAAAAAGATACCTGGGCATAAAAATATCAAAGCAATAAAAATAACTGAATAAAATACTCCAAATAAAAATTTGTTTTTCTTTTTTTTTTTATTAAAGCTTTTTATTTGTATAACATATGTAGGGGTAGTTCCCCAGCATTGATCTTTACAAAGTTCTCCATTACAACTTTTACCCCCAGTCCCCTCCCCTCCCCTAGATGACAGGAAGTCCACTACATGTTAATAATGTAATAATAGTTGACAAGTTGTGTAAGAAAAATCCTATCTACAAGAAAAAAAAGAAAACCAGAGAAAGGCAACACAATGCAAGCAAACATAAATAGAGATCATGAAAATATTACGTTGTGGTCCATATTTCATATCTCTCTCTCTGGGTGTATATGTTTTTCTTCAGTGAACAATTGGAACTGGTTTGAGACAATTCTTTGTTGCAGAGAGCCATGTCCATCAGAATTGATCATCATGTAATATTGTTGTTGCTGTGTATAATGAACTCCTGGTTCTGCTCGTTCACTCACCATCAGTTCATGCAAGTCTCTCCAGGCCTCTCTGAAATCGTCCTGCTGGTCGTTTCTTACAGAGCAATAATATTCCATAACATTCATATACCATAATTTATTCAGCACTCTCCAATTGATGGGCATCCCTTCAGTTTCCAGTTTCTAGCCACTACAAAAAGGGCTGCCACAAACATTCTTGCACATGTGGGTCCCTTTCCCTCCTCTAAGATCTCTTTGGGATATAGGCCCAGTAGAAACACTGCTGGGTCAAAGGGTATACACAGTTTGATAACTTTTTGAGCGTAGCTCCAAACTGCTTTCCAGAATGGTTGGATCCGTTCACAGTTCCACCAACAATGTGTCCCAGTTTTCCCACATCCCCTCCAACATTCATCGTTATCTTTTCCTGTCATTTTAGCCAATCTGACAGGTGTGTAGTGGTACCTCAAAGTTTTCTTAATTTGCATTTCTCTGATCAATAGTGATTTGGAGCACCTTTTCATGACTAGAGATGGTTTTAATTTCATCATCTGAAAATTGTCTGTTCATATCCCTTGACCACTTATCTATTGAAGAGTGGCTTGAATTCTTATATATATGAGACAATTCTCTATATATTTTAAAAATGAGGCCTTTATTAGAACCCTTAAATGTAAAGATGATTTCCCAATTTGGTGCTTCCCTCCTAATCTTCTCTGCATTAGTTTTATTTGTACAGAAACTTTTTAACTTAATATAATCAAAATTATCCATCTGGTGTTCAATTAGGAGTTCCAGATCTTCTTTGGACATAAATTTATTCCATCTCCACAGGTCTGAGAGGTAAACTATATTACGTTCCTCTAACTTGCTTACAATATCACTCTTTATATCTAGATCTTGAACCCATTTAGATCTTATCTTGGTATGTGGTGTTAGGTATGGGTCAAGCCCTAATTTCTTCCACACTAGTTTCCAATTTTCTCAGCAGTTTTTGGCGAATAGTGAGTACTTATCCCAAAAGCTGGGGTCTTTGGGTTTATCAAACACTAAATTGTTAAGGTTATTGCCTAGATTGTCCTGATAACCTATCCTGTGCCACTGATCGACTGCTCTATTTCTTAGCCAGTACCAAACAGTTTTGATGACCGTTGTTCATAATATAGTTTTAGATCTGGTACAGCAAGGCCACCTTCATCTGCCTTTCTTTTTTCATTAATCCCCTTGAAATCCTTGACCTTTTGTTCTTCCAAATGAACTTTGCTACTATTTTTTCTAGATCTGTAAAATAATTTCTTGGGAGTTTGATTGGTATGGCACTAAACAAGTAGATTAGTTTGGGTAGTATTGTCATTTTTATTATGTTCGCTCTGCCTACCCATGAGCACTGAATGTTTTTCCAATTGATTAGGTCTGATTTTATTTGTGTGGAAAGTGTTTTGTAGTTTAGTTCATATAGTTTCTGACTTTTCCTTGGCAGATAGATTCCCAAATATTTTATCCTATCATCTGTTATTTGGAATGGAATTTCTTTTTGTATCTCTTGCTGCTGAACTTTGTTGGTAATATATAAAAATGCTAATGATTTATGTGGATTAATTTTTAATCCTGCCACTTTGCTAAAGTTGTGAATTGTTTCTAGTAGTTTTTTAGTTGAGTCTCTAGGGTTCTCTAAGTATACCATCATGTCATCTGCAAAGAGTGATAATTTGGTTTCTTCATTACTTACTCTGATTCCTTTTATCTCTTTTTCTTATTGCTAAAGCTAACATTTCTAATACAATATTAAATAGTAATGGTGACAGTGGGCAGCCTTGTTTCACTCCGGGTCTTATTGGGAATGGTTTTAGTTTGTCTCCATTACATATGATGCTTGCTGATGGTTTTAAATAGATGCTACTGATCATTTTAAGGAAAAGCCCATTTATTCCTATACTCTCTAGTGTTTTTAATAGGAAAGGGTGTTGGATTTTATCAAATGCTTTTTCTGCATCTATTGAAATAATCATATGGTTTTTGATAGTTTGGTTATTAATATAATTAATTATACTGATAGTTTTCCTAATATTGAATCAGCCCTGCATCCTTGGTATAAATCCTACTTGGTCATCGTGTACTATCCTGGGGATGACTTTCTGTAATCTCATTGCTAATATCTTATTTAAAATTTTTGCATCAATATTCATTAGGGAAATTGGTCTATAGTTTTCTTTCTCTGTTTTCACCCTACCTGGTTTAGCTATCAGCACCATATCGGTCTCATAGAACGAATTTGGCAGTATACCTTTTGTCCCTATTTTTTCAAATAGTTTGTATATTATTGGAATTAATTCTTCTTTGAATGTTTGGTAGAATTCACATGTAAATCCATCTGGCCCTGGAGATTTTTTCTTAGGGAGTTGGTTAATAGCTTGTTCTATTTCTTTTTCTACTATGGGGCTATTTGAGTAATTTATATCCTCTTCTGTTAACCTGGGCAATCTATACTTTTGTAGATATTCCTCCATTTCATTTAGATTATCAAACTTACTGGCATAAAGTTGGGCAAAGTAACTCCTAATTATTGCTCTAATTTCCTCTTCATTGGAGGAAAGTTCTCCCTTATCATTCTTGAGACTAACAATTTGATTTTCCTCTTTCCTTTTTCTTATCAAATTAACTAAAGGCTTATCTATTTTGTTGGTTTTTTCATAGAACAAACTCTTAGTTTTATTTATTAATTCAATAGTTTTCTTATTTTCAATTTTATTAATTTCTCCTTTTATTTTTAGAATTTCCAATTTGGTATTTAATTGAGGGTTTTAATTTGTTCTTTTTCTAGTTTTTTTTAATAATAAGCCCAATTCATTGATCTTTTCTTTCTCTATTTTATGCAAGTAAGCATCTAGAGATATAAAATTGCCCCTTATAACCACTTTAGCTGTATCCCACAAATTTTGGTATGTTGTCTCCTTATTGTCATTCTCCTGGATGAAATTATTGATTGTGTCTATGATTTGTTCTTTCACCCATTCATTCTTCAGGATTAGATTATTTAATTTCCAATTAACTTTTGGCCTATTTTCTCCTGGCCTTATATTGCATGTGATTTTTATTGCATCATGATCTGAAAAAGATGCATTTACTATTTCTGCCTTTCTGCATTTGATTTTGAGGTTTTTATTCCCTAACACATGGTCAATTTTTGTATAGGTTCCATGGACTGCTGAGAAAAAAGTAAATTCCCTACTGTCTCCATTCAACTTTCTCCATAGATCTATCATACCTAACTTTTCTAACAATTGGTTTATCTCCTTAGTTTCTTTCTTGTTTATTTTGTGGTTTGGTTTATCTAATTCTGAGAGAGCAAGGTTGAGATCCTCTACTAGTATAGTTTGGCTGTCTATTTCTTCTTGCATCTCTCTTAATTTCCCCCCCCCCAGGAATTTGGATGCTATTGCACTTGATGGATATATATATTTAGTATTGATATTTCTACATTATCTATGGTACCCTTTAATAAAATATAGTTTCCTTCCTTATCTCTTTTGATTAGATCTATCTTGGCTTTTACTTGATCTGAGATAAGGATTGCTACCCCTGCTTTTTTTTTGTTCACCTGAAGCATAATAGGTTCTGCTCCAGCCTTTTACCTTCATCCTATATGTGTCACTGTGTGTTAGATGTGTTTCTTGTAGACAACATATTGTGGGATTCTGGTTTTTAATCCAGTCTGATATCCACTTCTGCTTTATGGGAGAGTTCATCCCATTCACATTCACAGTTAGAATAACTAATTCTTTATTTCCTGCCATCTTATTTACCCAAGTTATGTTTTCCCCTTTCCTTTTCCCTTTCTCCCTTCCCCCCTCCTCAGTACTTTGCTTTTGATGAGCCCCTCTCCCAAACAATCCACCACTCTTTAGATCCCCTCCCCCCTTTTTTAACTCCTTTCCCCTGATTCTTCTATTTTCCCTTCTAATAGTTTATCCCTTTCTTTTTCCTCCCTTCCCTCCCACTTCCCTCTAGCAACAGACAAGTCTCTATGTGAAATCAAGTGTCTGATATACACTTTTAGAACCCAACCTGATGAGAGTAAGATTTACACAATGCTCATGTCCCTTCCCTCTTTCTCTCATTTATATTAGGTTTTCTTTGCCTCTTCAAGAGATTTTACCTTGTTTTTACCTCCTTTTTTTTAGATCTTATTTTACCACTTTTTCCCTCTTTTCCCCAGTATGACAACCTTTCCCCCTCTAGTTTTCTTTTTCATATTATCAAAGTAATATCTAGTTAATTATACCCCCAAACTTTAAGAATCCCCCTAGTAGAAATAAAGTTCTCAAGAGTCCTTTCCTTTTTTACCTTTTTATGCTTCTCTTGACTTCTGTGTTTGGAGATCAATTTTTTTGTTCAGATCTGGTCTTTTCATTAGAAATAGGTGAAATTCACCTATATCATTGAATGACCATCTTCTTCCCTGGAGGATAATGCTCATTCTAGCTGGATAGATTATTCTTGGCTGTAATCCAAGTTTCTTTGCCCTTCGGAATATCTGGTTCCAGGCCCTTTGATCCTTCAATGTGGAGGCTGACAGTTCATGTATGATTCTAATTATTGATCCTCGGTATTTGAATTGTTTCTTTCTAGCTGCTAGCAGAATCTTTTCCTTGGTGCGATAGTCCTGACATTTAGCCACAATATTCCTTGGGGTTTTAATTTTGCGGTCTCTTTCAGGAGGTGTTCGGTGAATTCTTTCAATGGTGATTTCTGATTCTACTATCTCAGGGCAGTTTTCTTTCAGGATTTCCTGGAAGATAGTGTTTAGATTCTTTTTTTCATCATGGCTTTCAGGAAGTTCAATAATCCTTAGATTGTCTCTCCTAGATCTATTTTCCAAGTCAGTTGTTTTTCCTAGGAGATATTTCATATTTTCTTCTAATTTTTCATTTTTTTGTTTTTGTTTGACTGATTCTTGAAGTCTTATTGAGTCATTCACTTGCACTTGTTCAATTCGTATTTTTAAAGTGTTGTTTTCTTCAGTTACCTTTTTAAGTTCCTTTTGTAACTGGCCAATTGAATTTTTTTGTTCATTGCACTCTTTTTCCACTTTACTAATTTTATTTTTCAATAAATTGGTGTCTTTTTCATATCTCTTTTGCAGGGCATCATATCCTTCTTGCACTGATTTCAATTTATTTTCCCATTTATCCCCCAGTTCTCTTATGAGGTTCTTTATGCAATCTTCCAGAAAGGCCTTTTGAAAAGGCGACCAGTGATGGTCCTTAATAACTTCCTTTGGAGTTTTGTCTAAAGGAACCTCTGGATCTGGGGTCATTCCTTCTTTCTCTTGATAAAAGCTGTCTATGGTGAGAGCTCTCTTTTGCTTCTTCATTTTTTTTTTAGACAGTGTGGATGTCTCTTTAAGGCTAGGAAAAAATCTTTGCCCTGGGGCAATTCGTCGAATTAACTTAAGGTGCTGGGCCAGTGGGGGATAGGACTAAATCATGATTACTCCTTAAACAAGGCAAGTCTGCCAGAACAGCTGTCCACAACCAGGGCAGAGTGTCCCGAGTGCCTCAGATAAACTCCAGGTGTTTGGAGTTTGGAGTGTGGAGTTTCTGCCATGATGAGCTGAGCTGAGTCCCACCCTCACTTCCAGTCTACACCCGAGTCCACTGTTTATCCCTCCGTCCAAGTTAGACAAACCTGCTATGAAGTTCTTCAGAAAGCAGTGTCCAAATATTTCTGGATTCATTGACTTGAAGATCAGTTCAGAGGCTTATTTTATTGTTGGTTTGAGAGAAGATCGGAGGAGGACACAGAGAGTCACATTTTCACTCTGCCACCCGAAAATTTGTTTTTCTAAGGCAAAATTAGTGAAATAATGAGTTATCCTCACAAGGTAATTTACATGTATCTTTCATTCTAATTTTCAATATGATACCATTGAGATGGATGGTACAATAAGTATACCCATTTCATAGATGAAGAAAACAATATTCAGAGACACACAAATATAGGATATATGCTTAGAATGTAAATTCAGATCTTTTGACTCTGACTCTATTGCTGTTTTTACTCATGATGCATCTATAACTGGCTTGTTAGCTTCTCCCAGGAAGATAATCTGATTATCAAGCTGTAAATATGTTACTTTAAAAGAAAAAAAAAACTTATAACTTTCCCAGGTATACTTAAGATCACCTCTTTTCAAATCTACCCATTAATGTCTTGCCATGTAAAACAAGTGAAGTAATTATTCTACCCAAGTTGGCAGTAGTTAAGTCTTAATTGGATAACTGTGTTCAATTTTGAGCATCATTTCCAAAAAAGAAAAGGAAAAAAGTGATAAATTGGATGTAGTTAAGAGAGAAAAATAAAAGCAAGATTACAAATGAAAATGGGTTAAAAAAATAAGATCTATCTGGGAACTATGAGATAATTCTATGCATGTTCTGCCTAGTCAAGAGATAGGAGGGAAGTATAAATGTCTAACAAGGTCATCAAAAATCTGAAGAGTAACAAATAACAATTAGTCCCTTTAAAAGATGAGGACATTTCACAGGTAAAAGAGGAAGAACAGAAGATAAGGTTGAGCTGAGACTAAAGCAACTTTGGTAGCATCAAATCACACCTTGTACATTTGGAAAGATTATGGACAAATGTGGTCTATGGACCCCGTGTTTACCACCTCTATTCTACCTGCTCTGTCTCACAGTCTTATTGAAAAAAGCATTTCCAAACTTATTGCCCACTATTCTCCTGCCAATCCCTCTTGTTCAACCTCATTGAATTCTCCAGAATATGTAAATATTCAAAGCATCCAGAATATTTGAAAACTAGCAGAAATTATTTTTTCATTAAATCATACAGAACAGAGTGTTAAATTTGGAATCAGAAAGACCTGAATTTAAATCCAGCCTCAGAAATTTGCTCTTTATGTGCCACTTTGTAAGTTATTTAGTGTCTGCCTCTCTTTTCTCCTTTGAAAATGAAAACAATAGCACATAATAGGGTTGTTGTGAGTTTGAAAAAAGATAACATTTGTAAAGTGCATTTGCAAACATTAAATCATCATCAATATCATTATCAACAATAATAACACCTAAACAAACAAACAAACAACAACAACAACAACAACAAAAAAAAAAAAAACACTGGGTAACTGTAGGTCCTTGACCCTGTATGCTTTAATTAGCTACATAGTACAGTACTAAAGTGCTGGGTCTACAGTCAGGAAGTTCTAAATTCAAATATGGCCAAATATAGCTCGAGGACCCTGGGCAAGTTCACATTCCTGAGTCCCAATTTCCTCAGCTATAAACTGATATTTGCTACTCATAGTATTTCTGGGAAGAAAATGCTTTGCAAATGTTAAAGTACTATGGTACTTCTCAATCAAATCACAGCATTGTTATAAAGAAATTTGTTTGTAAACTGTGAAGCATTATATAAGATTTCCAAACTCTTCGGTCATTTCCTTACTGTCTTTAGAATAAAATTTCAACTTTTCTACTGACCATCAAGTGATTCTTCCAACACAGAGAAGTTTGGTTGTTGTTCAGGGTCAGGAGGACAGCATTGAATCAGATATTCATGGAAAGGAAATGCATAATACAATTGATTCTAATCATCTTTAAATTTAGTCATCTGGAGAGTGATGCTAAACATATGCTTGACTATGCTCTATATTAATGGAATCAATCTCAAAGAAAAAAGTGGCCACTAAGCCATGCATAAGAATCCCTATGGACCATATATAACTTAACATGTTCATATATTTCCCTTTAATCAATACATTAACAAATTAAAATCCAATTGGTACTACATTTTAATCTAGTTTGGAATACATTTAGAAAGGCTATGAACCAATGTGGTCTGTGGAACCTATGATTGACACCTCTATTCTAGATACCTTGTCCTTTACATTCTTATTGGAAGGTGCACTTCCAAACTTATTGCCCACTTATTCTACCAGTCCTTCTTCAACCTCACTGCATCCATAATATATTTTACCTGCCTTACTGTTAATCATATCATTTTCTTTCCCAGAATATTCATTTTACCATTTTATCATTTTCTTCAACTATGTAAATCTGAACCATCTTTCTATCATTATATTAATTCTCATCTCTAAAAAAGATGCCTTATTCTCCAGCTAATAGTGAGTTTTCTATCCTCTGACACATAGCAATTATTGTTCAAATTATCATTCATTTGATAATTACACATTTACTGTCCTGAAATTTTATTTCTTTCACTGTTACTAAATTATCTCTGTATTGTGCTCTATGGAGTATATAAGATATAATTCCTACTCTCAAGGAGCTTACAATATACTTGCACATATTTAATTGCCCTCTAATTATTGTATGATATAGCAACACTCTTCTTTTGTTCCTCCTCAAATTACAACTTTTCATTTCTAAATCTGTCCCTTTTCATTGACTCATAACTAGAATCTTCTTCCTCATTTCCACCTCTTGGATTTCCTGACTTCCTCCAAGACTCAGCTGGAATCATACCTTTTTCAGGAAGTTTTTTTTTTTTCTCTGATTATCACTACTAGTATTTTTCTTCTGAGATTACCTTCTGCATGTTATGTATATTGTATATACAGTTGTTTACATGTGGTCTTCCTCATTAGAATGTAAACTTCTTGAAGGCAGAGATAGTTATTATCGTTCCTAAGAACTTAATAAAACTTTTGACTAACTGACTGACCTAGATATATGGAAATCTATACACTAATGTAATGAGTGAAAGATGAAATGACTGAGGAAACAAAGGTTTGAGCTTCCATTTATTAAACATATCCATTTATTGAAAAAGATATGCCAATTGCTTAACAAATGGGAATCAGATCTCCTCAACTTTGAACTAAACCCTGAATATAGGGGAAGACAGAATTTTATAGATAAAAACAGTTAATCAAATAAGACCAACCAGGATTACAGGGTAATTAACCAGGATACAAAATTGGGTGATAAGCTTTCTAATTGTAGGAAAGATTAATGATTTTTCAAATTGGGAGAGGGAAAATGATCAGGTATAATTCCCTGAAATCATTATTACCTCCAAGTGCCTGTAAACAATCAAAGAAGCATGGAAACAATAATTAATTGATCAGTTTGAGACACTTTTGAGATAAAACATATGGATTTCATGGGATGTATAATTTTGAGAATTATATTATTCTCGTGGTCAGTTTCTGATCAGTATAACTAGTATAACTTAATTCATTGTTTAAGGGTTTCTAAGCAACAGGTAGAAGTAGTCTGGCTTCCCAGACACACAAAGCTAGGTTCAAATAATGCACTAATATTTCTCACAACTCCCACAATTGAATAAAGTTTTCTCATAAGACAGAAATTGGACTAGACCCATAATTGAATAAAAAAGTAACTGAGCCAGCTCCAGAACTGAGTCACAAGAGGGATCATGATGGTTCACTCAATTTCCAATACCATTTATTTTTCTAATTCTCTCAATTTCCCTTTTTTATTCTTGGGGGAGAAAAATAGCCCACTTCCCCCATCCATAATTTATCTATAAGCCAAATCTATAATGTTTTCTTATATTCATAATCAAAATTATGCAAATCAGATTACAAATCAGGCTACTTAGAGGGCTCACAATTAATTTTGAGAGGAAAGATTTACATCTTACTAAGGTAACCAAGAAGACTTAAACATAAACACCATGAAACATGAAACCTTTATCTAAGGCATTGAAGGAACAATTGATTAGATGATATTCAGTTTTCCTGAAGTGGTTCACTCATATTCCAAAAACAACATATTTAACAGGCGGACTACTATTCCTGAGGAGGGATAATGTGATTTATATTCTAATCCCAGATGTGGGGATAACTAAATGTGTCATTTCTGACAATATGCTTAACATTTCTTTTCCTATTTTCTCAATGGTAAGATGAAAAGACTGGGTCTATACAAGGCTTCTTAAATTGTGGGTCAGACCCTAAATGGGGTCACATAAATGAATGTAGGGATCGTGAAAAATTTGTCAGTGTCAAAAGGTATCAAATATTTTGCCAAGATTTAAATCTTTATGTAAAAACAAACAAGCACATCTCATCAGTATGCAAATTTGATTTCCTTTTTAATAAATAGTAAAATGATATGTATACCAAAGAATTGTTTTAAAATAAATTTTTCTATGATTTATTATTAGTAAAGATTGTATTTGTATATCTATATACTTGAGATTGCACAAAAATTTCTCAGGTGACAAGAGGTCACAAGTGGAAAACATTTAAGAAGCTCTGGCATATATGATCCATAAAGTCTCTTTCAGGTCTAATATAGTAGAATTTTGAGAAAATTTAATTGCTCCACTTGAATATGGCCTATTAGACTCCATAAATAACAATTTGCAGCAGTCATAGTTAAGTCCACTCACATTTTGGCCTATATCTAATTCTGCTTTGGGCATATGACCCAGACCACAGTCATTCAGAAGATAAATTTAGCTGTATTAGTTCTTTAGTAATACTTAATAGCAAAAGTGGGTATATCTCTAATCCTGTAGGAAAGAATTATTCCTTTGGGATTCCCAATCCAGCTGGAAAATAAGAGATACCATCTGCAGAGTCACAAGAAAATTTGTGTTCTTGCCAGACATACTCTTTTAAGATGTGAGATAGAAGCTGTTTGTTCCCTTACCAATTGTGAATGTTACAAAAGTTACCAACTTACAATCCAATCATATTCAAAAACTAATTTCTATACTAGTTGTTTGGAATTCATAATGTATTTTCCCAAAGTGAAAATTTTCAATTAAGTTCTCAGGTTAGGATACAAAGACCCCTTAACCTTCTGATATAGCTGAAATGTCATAATCTATAAAGTTAAAAAAAGGAAAAAAGAAAGAAAAGAAAAAATAATATTGTCACAAAACAATAAACAGAAAAGGAACAAAATTGAAAAGAGAACTATTATTATTATTTAATATTGAAAATGAGCACATGTGGAAAATGGATTTCATTAAAAGAAGATGGGAAATTAGATAAATTTGCACAAAAATTCTGAAGAGGGAAGTCTGGGCAGTTTCAAGAGCTTTATAATTTGATGGCACCCATGTTTAATTTATTTTAAAATTTTAAGTAATTATTTTTCGTGGTTCTTGGAATGTCACTAAGACTACTTTCACTGATCAACCAAAATTAAGTCATTTAGGACATAAAATAGAAAAAGAGAAGAAGGGGGAAAAGAGAGATTTGCCAATTAAGGCTAGGCAAGTGTTAGAAAATAGAAGAGAAAGAAATTACCAAGTATGTATGTGTGGGGAGGGGAGGGAAGGTATCGTGTGAATGTGTGCAAGATTGTGTGTAGATGTATGTGAGCATATATATGTATGTGTGTGTGAGTATTTATTTGTATATGTGTATATAAATATAGATATATGCCCAAGGTAAATCCCATAAAATGAGCAGGATGACCTAGATTGTCTCTAAGGTTGCTTTCAAATCTAACATTTTATATTCTAATGTCTTCTGACAATAACATATTTTATTCTAATGTCTTCTGACATTCTAGGCTGAAAAGAACAGCACAGTGTGGTAGAAATAGCACTGGATTTGAAGTTCAAGGATCTAAGTTCAATTCCCAGTTCTGTCATGTGTATAAACTTCATCAAGTCAACTTAAACTCTCATGTCCCAAGATTCCCTATTTATATAACGAAAGGATTATATCTGATGATCTTTAATATCCCTTCTAGCTTTACCTGATGATCTCAAGATCCCTTACACTTTTAACATTTTCTGATATGAACATATTTAATCTAAGGTCCCATGTAAATGAAGAAATCCAGGGATAAGTTTCGGACTCTTGTCCGTGTGACTTCAATACCTCACAGAGAGGTAGTTATTTCAATGAAACTGATCTTCATTCATCATCCAATGGCAAAGTCTGAAGTGCTGGAACCTCTCTAAAAAGTCTGTGGACATGCTGTGAGTGGAGATAAGTAGAGGAAGAGATGGTTGATTGCCATAATAATAAAGTTTCATGTAAAGTCTGAAGTTTCACACAATCTTTACAACACAAGATGATCTCTCTGGGGAAGGTGAAAAGAATTATAATTACATCTGTGAAAGAGGCTTGGGAAGAAAAAAAACACCCCTGCCATATGGTGTGTGGAAAATGTTTTGGAACAGAATAAATAACACACTAGTTTTTTCTCCTTTTTTTGTTTATACATCCACTTTATGCAGTCTGACTTGTGATCACAGATCTGTTTTTCTTTTCAAATAGAAATGCACTGGGTAATTTAATTTTATGACCATTAATAATATAGGTTTCTCTTTGCAAGCAAAGACACTTAAAAACTTTTAATCAAATTGGGTGATTTGGGTAGAAACTACTCATTCATCAGAGACAGAGAAATGTTTGCCTTTCTCCTGCTCCTGAACACTAACTGAGACTGGAAGAAATCTAAAGAGAACCCATACCAGGGGCCTCAGCTTGGAGTAGAGGGTAACAGTGAAGAACTGGGTATAGAGACCTAATTTCAGTGGACAACTATCTTCATCCACTGAAGCAAAAATTTTGGAGACTATGGAAAGACTGAAGGTTGAACTGAATTACAAGAGATTATTTTAAATGGTATGTAGCAGCTCTTTGGCGGTCAGTTAGACCTACTTTATATGTTATGATCAGAATATCTTGGAAAATAATAATTATAGCATTACTAATAATAATCACACTAATAATTCATATTTGTATATTGATCTGAAGTCTACAAAGAATTTTTGTCATAGCAATTCCATGAGAAAAGTCACATAAATATAGTCATCCTCATTTTATGAATAAGGAAACTTAGAGATCATTTAAAATGAATTACCTAGGGTCACTCAGCCAGCAAGCATTACAATTAAAGTTCAAATTCAATTGCTTCTGAACTACAAATTCAGTCCTAATTCCACTGTAGTTTTGGATATCTTTTTTTTTCAGGAGTCATGGATAATACTTTTTAAGAGGAATATTTGCAGTTAGATTGAATACAAATGATGACAAGGATGATGAGGGAACTGGAGGACATAACCTACTAGTATTGGTTAATAAAACTGGAAGTATTTAGTTTGAAGAAAAGAATCTTAAAGGGGGGTTGTTTATTGTGTTTTAAAAGACTTTCATGTAAAAGAGGGATTAACTGAAGGTGGGGATAGGCAAAGAAGGCAGTTTACTAGAGTACAATATGTGATTGGGGGAAAGAACAAATAAGGAACATTTTAATATGTTTTCATAAATGCATATATTTTAATGCCAGAAAATGTTTGCCCTCCATCGAATTTTTGGTGATAAATCAAGTTGTATTCTGATAGTAAGGACATAAAGTCTTTAAGTAATGCATGGGCTGGAGGAAGGGTAGGAGGGAAGGAAAGGAACAATTTTCCAAACTTGTCTGGGACATGCACATTTCTTCTCTTAACTCTGGATTTTAGATTTGCTTTGCAAGACCCAGAAGGAAGAGTGAGGATCAGTGGAAGGAAGTTATGGAGAAGCAACTCAATGTAAGGAATATCTTCTTAATAGTCAGGGTTGCCAACAATGGAATAGATTGCTGCATAGAATTCAAGAGCCTTTTGTCTTTTTTCAGTAGTTGTTAGGCAAACATGCTAAAGATATGTAAGTGAGGTGAAAGGTTGGACTGATCAAACGCTGAGATCCATTCCAGTTCTAAGAGGAACAGACACTTTGCAGATATGGATTCAAAGGAATTCAATTCACTTTTCAGTTTTGTCATTTATTTATGTAATTTTGGACTATTAAATTTACCTATTCCAACTTCAGTTTCCTTTCCTGTAGAATGAGTGAGTTGACCAAGATCAAAGATATCAATCATGTGACCAGTTGGGACTCCTAAGTGTTGCACATACCAAATTAAAATTTAATTGAGAAATATTTAGCAAAATAAATAAAACATAACATAGTAGATATAATGTTAATATATGATTTCAAAGTCAATATGTAGTCCGCATAGTTCAATGATCCTGTTTCTATTTGAGTTTCACATCACTAGACCAGATGGCCTTAACACTCTTTCAGTTTTAAAGTCATGATCCCATGATTGATTAACACAAGCTGATTTTTTAAAACATTCAGATTAGAAAATATGTTTTGGATTATATGTCCCTATTTCACTTTGTACATATCAGAAGATCCTGGAACTTCATGAGGGCAGTTGTAGGTATTGACTGTTCCATGGGAAGACATTCTCTCCATCTCCTTTCATTACAGAGGGCAACAGGTGATTACAATTCTGGGAGTGATATTTAAGATGTCAGGAATCAGTCAGAAGCCTGGTATTTGAGACAATGAGGGGTTAGAGACCAGTCTGGGTGTCAGAAGTGTAGCAGAATACAAAGGAGGACAATGATTGCAGTGTGAATGTATATTCATGTGAAAATAGAGGATGAGTAGGAGAGGCAGTGATTGCACTGTGTCTGCATGTGAGGGACGATGTGATAGGAGAAAATGAGAAAAGAGGCTGGGGAGCTCAGCACTGTGGCCATTGCCAGGAACTGCCCTCAACTGCAAGGGAACACAAAGGTGGAACTGTGGCTACTCCCTCAGCCTTACATACATAGCATTTATCAGTATAGAGACAAAAGCTAAAATAGCAGAATCATTTAGTATGTATCTGGATCGTTGGCAAAGGAGAATTTCTCCAGTCTTCTGTTTTTTCATATTATTCATAGGGTACTGAGCAATCTGATGACGATCCACACCCATAATACTATGATATGGTTCCCCCTCTCCCCAACTTATTTGATGGATTGGGGGGGAAGGGAAAAGGCTTGGATTACAGTTCCAGGAGTTCCAATCTCTCCTGATTAAATTCTTGGCTTCACAAAATCATCCCATGGAAGTAATCCTTTTTAAACAAATGATCTATTTTATTTTTTATCACTTAAATTTGCCCCCATTGATTTCTCTCCTTGCTCCCGACCATTACATATAATAATGATTTTTTTCAAAAACAAAAAATAGAGGAAGAAAAAGTGCACAAAACTAATCAATAAATAAAAACTGAAAATATATCTTATTCTCCAAACAAATGTATTGCCAACTTCTATAAAGGCCATGAGGTAGGGTATTTTCTCATGTTTCTTTTTTTTTGGGGGGAGGGATGAGTTGGTCATGGAAAATAGCTTTTACTAATAGCTTTTCCCATCCAGTTGTAATACAGGAAATAAAAAATTTATCACTACTTTTTCTTCTAAGAATAGAGGGAGGAAACCAGACCTATGATTTCATTGATATGGGAAACTCCTTAATAAGAAAACTGCATTTACCAGTGCTTGTCTTCACCATTGCTACAACTTAGAACTTTAGGGAATTGTATAAAACACTGAGAGATAAGGGATTTGTCCAAATTGATACAATCAATAAATGTCACATATTGAATTTGTGAATCATGTCCCACATCTTGTCTATAGAGTAATTTCTCTATCCAATAAGCTACTCTGTAATCCAAAGAAAGGAAAAGAAAAATCATCTTTGCAAAAATTAGGGTCCTTTATACTTTAGCATATTTTCAAAAGGAAGTCTTAACTACCTCCTTCACCCTGTGGGGTAGAAAAAGGGAAATTTAAACCTTTAAGGGGAGATAGCATCAAGAGTATAAGACTGTAGAATTAAAAGAAAAAGATTAGTATAGATGTAGTAACTTTTGAAATATGATAGATTGATTGCAATTGAGGATGGGTGAAAAGTAAAGGATTATGTTATCAGGAAAGAGCCAGAGAACCAATGTATGTTATGCTGATCGATGGAAAGGCATTTGGAGTTCTCTCTGAGAATGATCTGACAAGGAATTATGAAAATGATTTAATGGGGAGGTTGGGTCCAGAATGGAACATTTTAGAAGTGGCCTGATAGGTAAAAATGAGAGCCAGTATACATGATAGGTTTTAACACAAAATCCTTCTCCTGCATGGGTCTTTTTGTATTTATGCAGGCAGAGGATTGGGCATGATAGGTTATATTATAATTTAATTTCTAGTATCTTCAATGTACATATGAACCTATCTGTAATGGCAAAACAGAAGGGAGGAATACCAGTCAGGGTACTTCATCCCTCTACAAGAACCCATCTAGGATAACTAGATATTGAAAAGAACCTCTATTACTTAAAAACTACTACTACATAAAATAATCTACTCTCTTACTTGTAATCTTCCCCTTACCTCCAGTTACCCAAAATCTTCCCAAGATGGCCAGGAAGAAAATACTATATCCTTACTTGGACCACCAACCTATTCACAGCATTATATAACATGAATGTCCCCTAAAGTTTCTAGAGATTTTGCCATTTTTTCTACTTCAATACTTTTCAGACATCTCATACTCATCTTAATTAGTTAAATGGCCCAGAAAAGGTCTGGATTTTTTCATCCACCTGATTGCGACATCTTTAGAACTTCTGGGCCTTTCCATCTACTCTATAAATAAACATTCCTATTTATTATCTTCCTCAATTAGAGACAGAGTTTCTGGAGAGAAGGGATTATTTGCCTTTTTGTATTTGTATCTCCACTGTTTAGCACAATGCTTAGGGCAGAGGTAAGTACATAATATATATTTATTCATTAATTTATTCATTGATTAGGCATGGAATAACCATAAACTGACATATCAGATTTTCTCTGGCATTTATCTAAATAATCAGTAGCTGTGTTTAATTCTATATTTATGTGTTCAACAATTCCATTACACAAAAATTCACTAAATATCTATTCTGTATCATGTATTGTCCAAGATTCTGAGGATAAAAGTAGAAATGTATCACAGTCTCTATTATAAAGGATCTGAAGATTTAATAGCCTATGCTTCTCATCAACATATCATAGATTTAGAACTGGAACATATCTGAAGTAATCTAGTTCAACCCCTTTATTTTAGGGACACATGTATAAAATTAGATAAAATATGATAGAGGCAAATGTGAGAACTTGACACAGTGGCCAAGAAAACTTGAAGATAGAAGGAATAATTTTAACTAGAGAAAATTAAGAAAGGTGATGCAGGAAGAGACATAAAAACTAAACTGTAAAGAAAGAAAAAAGATAATAATAGACTAACATTAAGACAGAATGAAAGTCTTGAACAGGGGAGATGGTTTATGCAAATGTACAGAAGGTAGAAAGGGTAGCTCAAATTCAAGCAACCACAGTAGAAGTCTGTCAGTCAACCAATTAGTATTTATCAAGTATCTACTATATATCAGCCAATGCTCTAAACATTAGAGATTAAAAAGATAAAAAATTCCTGCCCTCAAGGAATTCACAGTCAAAAGGGGGAAACAAAATACAATTATGTACAAGCAGACTATATAAAGGATAAATATCAGAGGAAATGTCTTAGCATTAAGAGGCACCAGGAAAGACTGCTTATAGATGATATAATTTTAACTACAAGAGACACCAGAATGTGGAGATGAAAAGAGAATGTTCCAGGCTGGAGAATAATCAGTCAAATGCCCAGAGTTGAGAGATGGAGTTTCTTGTTAAAGAAACAGCAAGGAAACCAGTGCCAAGGGACTATGGAGTGAATGGGGACTAGGGGGGGGAAGTAAAATGTAAGAAAAGTTGGAAGTTTAGCGGAGTTGAAACATAAGGTATAGAAAGTAGATTATGTTAAATCAATCTATAAAAGTAGGATTGAAGATAGACTGTGGAGAACCTTAAACATCAGTCTAAAGATATTTTTTCCTTATAAGCAATGTAAAGACAATAAAAATGTTAAAATGGGAGAATTACAGAAGCATATCTGTGCACTGGAAGCTATAATTTAACAGTAGCATGCAAGATGGCCTGCAGAAGAAAGATAATGGGAATTGGGAGAATAGATATTACAATAAAATAAGAAAGATGATTAGTCCTTGAACTAGAAGGATGATCACCTGAATTAGGAGGAAGGAGTAAATTTGGATAAATAAAACAAATCTTGGCAACTAATTAAACATGAAGAGGAAGAAGAGAAAAGAATAAAGAATGCCTCCAAATTAGGGGGCTTTATGACTGAGATGTTCATTCCATCAACAGAAATAGAAAAGTTAGGGAGAAGGGTCTAGTTAGAAGATAAAATAATGTACACAGATAAAAACAAAACAAAGGAGACCAAGTGAAATGTCAACTGTTGTCAACCTTACATCCTGGTCTTTGTCTTGACCAAAGGTCAGTAACATCTCTATCTAGCTCTTTTTATTTTACTAGTATCTCTACTAAGTTGCCTTAGCTCTCCCCCAACTTATTGGATTGGCCTTTGGAATAGTAAGGCAAACTGAGAAGGATCACATGGCCATTTCATCCAAACCTGCCTGATATCCACTTTTCAGTCCAGAGTTTCACTTTAGTTCTGGCATCCTCTTACATGTTTCTTTGTTCTCAGATTGTCACAGAACTTACTGTGTATAGCAGAAATTGGGCATAGTGTAAATTTTTTGTATTTTTTCTATAGTCGCCTATATATTAATTTCTCTTATAAGCTGAATCCAGAGGCAGAAGAGCTAAGTTTCAATTCAAACTTTGTTACTTGCCACCTGTCTAACTTTTGGCAAGTGACTGAATTTTCAGAGTTTCAGTTTCATCATCTTTTAATAATAATAATAATAAATGACTGGAGTCATGTCCACTAAGTTCCAATATAATCTTTCTGCCAACCCGTGCCTTCCATGTTCCTTTGAAGGATATCCACTTTCTGCCCTTATATTGCATATTAAACTTCCTAATCTTAACCCCTCTGGAGATGGAGCTAATTTTTATTTGTTTGTTAATTTTGTTGTTTTAACCATTCTGCTCTATAAAATTCCCCAGGGAGTATAAGGCTTTCTCTAATCTCAGAATTTTATATGATCATAGAATAATAGAATTAAAAACCTAAGTTTTCATAATTTTATCATTTCTTCACAGTGACATTATAATATACTATAAATTACAGATGGAGAAATTGAGGCTAAGTGAAATAAAAGGAATGTCACAATGTCACATGAGTAAACAAGAAGGGTCATGACTCAATATCCAAGTTCTCTTCCAATCCCAATTCTTTAATGGTAATTGAAATGGATTGGAGTCAGGGAAATATGGGTTCCAATCCTTCATCTATCACATACATGATTCTTTGTGACCTTTGGTTAGTGATTTAATTCCTCAGGCACTAGGCAACCTTCTGACATTATAAAATCCAGAGCAGATACTAATATGAATTAGTAGAGGAAGTTTCTAACAAGTAACTTCCTACACGATGAAATCATAGGGTCAGATATAAATAGATAGGTGTGTATGTGCACACACATACACATATTACATTTAAAGAAAGATAGATGGATGCATAGATAAATAGAATGACAGACATCTAAAATTAACTGTTTTGAACCCAGAAATTTAAGATAAATGTTGATAAATTGGAGAGAATCTAGAGGAAGGCAATAAGGTTGATAAAAGAACTTGAATCCATACCATTTGAGGATAAGTTGAAGAAACAAAATAATATTTGATCTAGAAAATAGAAGATTGGGAGTTGTGAGAGGGTGGAGACATGATTATCATTTTCAAGTATTCAGGGGTCTATCATTTGGAAGATGAATCAGACATGTTTTATTTGATCACAAACAGCAGAACCAAGAACAATGGGAAAAAAAAAATGTAGGTCAGAGTTGCCTTGGGAGTTTCCCCAGCTATTAACGCTCTCTCTATTTTTTTGTTCTTATTTTGAATGTATCTATAAGTGCTTTTTTCTACCCTCAACCCATACAATGAAAACTAATTGAGAGCATACCCCAAGTTTGGGAGGAACTATATAATTTGTCTTTATATTCCCAGTATGTCATTGTGTTCTGGAATGTAGAAAGCATTTTATAAATGCTTGGTGATAGATTGATTGATTGAGAAGTGATGGGTTCCCTCTCATTGAAAGTCTTCAAAAGGTGGCTGAATGACTAACTTGTCAGGTATGCTATGGTATGGATTCCTTCCAGGTATGGACTATATGTATCTCAAGACTTCTTCCTATTCTAAAATTCTATGATTCCATGAGGAAATAAAAACATTTTCAAGTGAAAGTCTAGCCTGAATTTATTTTAAGTACTAAAAAAGGTCAGTTTGAAATTATAAACATATTTTGGCTAATGGAAATTAATATATCTTGGCTAAAGAAAATAAATATGCTTGGTTTCTTTTTTAAAAAGAGATTAGTCTTTCAGCAGATGAACCATATATGTCTTTTACAATCTTTTTCATAATATCAATTTCTTCAGTCACTCCTATTGTAAAATAGTGCAAGAATTAATCCAGCTTGGTTTCATTGATCTTAATTTTTGAATTAGTTAGGGGCAGCATAATTTCAGAAATTCTGAAATATGTCCTATTTTGAGATTTTGTGAGCTAAAGCAAATCAACTGCGGCAGTGACAGAGAATACTAATTTCCTTTTTGAATTTTTTTTTGGGGGGGCAGAAGAAGAAAATGGGGAAAAGAGAAAGCATGTAGATTTTTAAAAATCATGTTACATTCCTTAAATCATTAACCCTTTCTCATTTTACATAAGAAATTTCCATTTTTGAACATAAAGCTATTAAGAATATGGATCTCTTTAAAAGTGACATATATCCTGACAGTAGAGAAATAGAAAAGACTAAATGCTCTAGCCACAAGATGGTAAAAGGCATGGTCAGGTTGGAAGAATCAATTAAAATGGGAGCAAGAGTATATAAATATCAGATCTCAAATGGCCAAATATGAAGACAGGGCCAAATTTAAAACTAGTATCTGGTCTCTATGTATGTCACTTCTTGATTGGCAAGATATCAGCAAATGAAGTGTTAACTTGGCCAGAAAAGTGGTTTTTCTTTTTTTTAAGCAGTAAGGCTATTATTAAAAAATAATCTGAAAAAAGTTAACTACAAATTTAAGGATTTATATGGGCATTTGAGAAAAGACAGAAAGGAAAGCTGAAGAAATGTATGTGAAGGCAGAATTCTGCAAGGATAGATGCTACATCTTTGTCTGCATCAGCTGAAACATTTATATTTTTAGATATCGCGTGACGATTTCCTGGGCCGGGTGTTCTGGGCCTGATGCAGCCTCCTCTGTGATCCTCTGCGAATCTTCCCCTTGTGTTACATCAGCTGCAGTTCTGATGTTTATAAGGAAACAGCATCTTTGAATTCTTAAAATAAACTTTAAGTGGATGCCTATGGTTCCTAGTAAAACTGATACTGGGCCTAATTCAGGTCTCTTCAATTCAACAACAATTCAACAATTATTGAATACCTACTATGTAGAAGACCTTGACCCTGTTAGAATTTTCTATTCAGAAGAAATCAAGGTGGAAGAAAAAATAATGTTTAGAAATAGTCCCTCTATCTTTGATTATGCCTATAAAATTAACTAGGTCAAATCTTGACCATATCACCCACATAACATACTCATTCTCACTGTGATTCAAATATCTCTAATCTTGACCATAATCACAATTCTTACTATTTCATCTAGGTAATTGAACATTTCCTCGTGAGATGGGAAGAAATTTCAGAAGTGTTATCAAAAATACAGCTAAAGATGTATTTGAAAAACCTTCTCATAATAATAGGCTTAGCCCTTTGTGGAATACCTACCCTTTCCACAGGGATCAGTGTCAGTTGTTGCACAGACACATGCATTTATACATATATTCCCTCAGCTATTTCCTTGCAGTTTGCTAATTGGGAAGAGACAAAAACATCTACATCAATGCTTCAGTACCTTTTCCAAGTCCCAGAAATTCATATGGGTTTACTCTTGATCTGTAAATCATCTAAACTGCCTAAAGGCATAAAAGTAGAGTAGCCTAGTTAAAGTTACAACAAACAATGGGATCTCTTTATCCCTAATTATTTTGGTTATCACCATTGTGGAGGGCTGCCAGAAAGGTGGAAGAATATAGCCCACAATCTCCCAGTTCTACCACTTAGTTGCTAGTCCCTATCCACAGAAGTAGATGCTTTCAAGTTCATAGTCCTAACCACTTCTGCCACAAATTCAAATAGTAACTGTCTTGCCACCCCTGAATTCTTCACTAAGACTCATTCTAAATACACTCCAAGAAGGATCATGTTCTCTATAGCTACAATAATCCTCAAACCATAAGCCTCCATATTGACTGTATTCTCATTTTTCCCTATATTTTCTTGCTGCTTTAAGTTTTAAAAAGCACTTTAAATGTTATCTCATTTGATGCTCACAACATTGAGAGATTATTATCCCCATTTTATTTGTAGATGTGAAAAGTGAGAGGTTAAATGACTCATCCAAGATAACAAAACTAAATATTTGAGGCAGAATATGAAGTTAAATCTTTCTAAATAATCTAGTACTCTACCTATTATGACACATAACAGTCACTATAATATGAAATCTTAATTCCATCTTCCACTTCTCCACTTTTATCCTCAACCACATTTTTGCCTAGATAAATTCTATCCATACCCTACCAAATCACTATAATCTACTTTGATTTGGATTTTGGAGAAGAAAGGGTAGATAATTAAAGTGAAAAGTGAGGTAGTATTGCTCAAGTACTTGTAATCTTGCTTAGAAGCAGAGAGTTTAATAAAGTAAAGGTGACAAAAGGAAGCTAAAATGTGTATTTTTATCATCAACCAACACAAGAAAAAAAAAGTCTCATTATTAAACTTATGGACTTTGAATTAAAAGTAACCTTGGAAGGTCATCCAGTGCAACAAATTCATGTTACAGATGATGAAACAGAGGCTGTAGGATGAAGTGACTTCTTCTATGTCAGATAGATGGGTAATAAGTAGCAATCAGCCCAAATTCAGATATCTTGATCTCAGATAATTTCTTTTTCATGAACAGCTCAGTTGTATGAGTTAAAAATACCCCCTTCTGCCTTAAATAATTTTCGTTTTTCTGTTGTCTTTATTCTCTATCAAGGAAAGGTAGCAAGAATTTCTGGAAGTAAAGCAATAACTTTCTGAAGGATTCCATGAAACATTGCATCCCTAAATTCAGACACCCCATCAGTAAATAATTGAATTCTCAGTGTAAAAGGATCACAAATCTTCTGGAAACATTTCATAGAAGAAACATTTTCCTGTGAAGGTTAAAAAGAATCCAGTGTCTAAGGTAGATTAAGATTTTTCTTTTCCCTTTTCCTTGTGCCAGATTTGTTTCCACAGAATTTCATCTGCATAATGTAATTTGCCAATTCTGACTATATGATGTGAAGCGGACAGGAACATTCCTGAGATGATGAGTGGCTGAAGGTCAGTTGGGTGTCGTCACTATTTCAATAGATTTGTAATAATATCTTGCTTTCCCTTCTGTCTCTCAGCCTCAAGGCATCTGAACCAGTTACATCCACCTTGGTCACATTTTACTTTCCCCTCTGTCTAGTCAGAACCTTCCCCTTCTCCAACACTTTGCCAAACTTTTATTTCCTTAATAGTCTAGCCCACCCTGACTAATCCCTCTCCTGAATAACACTTACTAAATGAATTTTATAGTCCTATACTTGATCAAATTCTGTCTGGCCTTCTGCTTGAATTTCCTTAATGGCAACTATTGTCTAGTCACTTAAATTATCATAATTTCAAATGAAAGATCTCTTCCCTTTCTGATTAACTTAAGGTCAGGAAGAACCATGTTCAAAAGTTACCTCAAATATTTAATAAATATTTTTAATATTTATTATTTAATATTTTAATTCAAAGTTAATTTAATAATAATAGCAAACAATTTAACTTCTCTGAGACTCAGTTTCTTCAGCTTCACAGTCAGGATAATAAAACATTCCATATCATAAAATTGTTATGAGGATAAAATAATATAATAAATGAATGCAAACCTTGAAGTGCTACATAAATCTGCACAGCCATTGCCATCACCACTATCACCAATAACCACTTATCTTTTCCCAAGCTTGGCACAAAACAAATATTTATTAATTGAAAGCATTTTTTCAATGGCACAAAATGTGTCTTAATGTGAATTAGGAACATCAGTATTTATCCCAAGGTTAAACATTGGGAATATTCCATAATCTTATGAAGGAATTGAGAAGTAGGAGGACAGGGTCACATTAAACAAAATAGAATGCTGGATTTTAAGTCAGGAAAGAAGGAAACATGCATTTATTAAGCACCTATTATGGATCAGGAGCTTTCAAAATATGATTTCATTTGATCTTCACAACAACCCCAGGAGGTAACAGCTATTATTATCCTTGTATTGTGAGTGAGGAAACTGAAGCAGACAGAAGTTAAGTTATTAAAAGAAAAAAAATTAAATGATTTGTTCAACATCACATAGCTAGTAATTTCAGAGACAAAATTTGATCTCAGCTTTTCCTCACTCCAAGCCCAGTTCTCTATGTACTGTGCTACCTAGATGCCCCAAACAGTTATCTATGTGTTCATAGGTGAATACCATTTAACTCCTCTGAACTTCTGTTTCCTCATATGCAATATGGAGAAATGAATAGTCACATTACTTACATCACCGTCTCATGAGGAAAGGAATTTATTAGCTTTAAATAACTAGAGAAACATGAGCTATTATTAGACTAATCCTGGGATTATGCCAAGGAATAGGAATGAAGGTAGGAAGCAGGGTCAGGAAGGCAAATAATAACTCACATTCCTCATTGTATGGATAGGCAGCATGGACTAGTGGATAGTGAGCCAGTCTTGGAATCCCCAGGAGAAGACCAAGTCCTTCCTTTGATACACACTAATTGTTCATCTGCGGACATGTACCTCAACTTCTCAGTGTCTAAAAAAACTGTCATAAATCTATAAATTGTAGAGCAGGTCCTGATCTGCATTGATAATGCATTGATGTTATCCCAAGTCCAGTATAAAATTGCATACTCCCAAGAATATGTACACCTACATTTATATTGGATGGTATAGGGGGAGTAATTCCACTATTCTCTCTTTTCTCCATCTCTCCTCTCACCAGTCCATCCACATTTCTATTCAATGGTGTTCCCTTTAAGGGCTAAAGCTGAAGCAATCTTACTTTTATGACTCATGTTTCCAGATTGTCATGGGAAGGATATTGTATTATTTTTCATCCCCAAACTAGATGATAGAATCATCAATTTGAGCTGGAATGGATTTGAGAGAGCATATGGTACAACCTTCTAATTTTATAGATTAGGAAACTGGGACTCAGTAAGGTTAAGGGACTTGCCTGTGGTCACATAGCTAGTAAGTTCCAGAAGTAGGACTCAATTCCCGGTTTTCCTGAATTCAATTCCAGTACTCTATCCATTATATTCTGCTGCCATTCAGTCCATTGCTCTTTTGAAACACTTATTAACAAAGAATTTAGGATCATGTACTTTAGAGGAATAAATTAACAGGAACAAGAGAGCAAAAAATGATAATGAACAGTCTCAATAGTGTAGCAATATATCTTGGACTTTCATACATATATAAATACATAAATACACTGTTCATGCATGCATACATGTGCGTTTGTATATATGTTTGCCTTCATTTCTTTCTGCATCTTGTCAAACAACAAGTGGAATTATGATATCTTGGGTCTTCTCCCATTCTTCATTTTTACTGTTAGCTGATATTTTCCACCTTGAGAAACATTTATCCTTCATGATTCTTTAATTTGTATTGTTTTACCAAGATTTATGATGATCAACTATGATGGACCTGGATCTTCTCAGCAATAGAGTGATCCAACACAATTGCCTTAGACTGGGGATGGAAAAAGCTATCTGCATCCAGAGAGAGAACTATGGAGACTGAATGTGGATTGAAGCATCATAGTATTTTCACCTTTTTTATTTGTTGGTTTGCTTGCTTTTTTATTTTTCATGGTTTTCTGTCTCTCCATGTTGATTCTTCTTTTCCTCCTCCCACCTTCATTGCCATGTAATTTATTTTTTTTTTGCTTACCCAGCACCTCTCAGAGGCTTTTGAAATTTCCCAAGATACTCTAGTAAATATTTTTATAATCAGCTTTCCAAAAACTCCCAACATATTTATAATTTTTTTACATTTTTTTCTATTACTTTTTAAAATCTAGACAATGAAAATGTCTTTTATTTAGACAAGAAAGCAAAAACTCAAGTCCTGGATTTGCTGATTTCAGAGATATAAATGCTCAGAATAAAAAATTAACAATTGATTCTTGGAGCTGGCTTCAGCACATCCATTTTTGTAGAGCACTTGCCATTATGTTATTTTCTTTCATCTTCTTCAGGGATAACTAACCTGAGTTGTCCAAACTTCTCTAAATTACTTCTTAAAGATCCCCAAAAGAGAGTGGGAAAGTAAAAATCTCATTATAGATGCCTGAAACTCAGAGTAAGAGGAATCATACTCATATATGTAAAAATTAAACACCTTCCTTCTTCTGGAAGAGAGGATCACCTTAAAATATTTTTTCCATATGGAATTACCTTGAAAAAGCACTTTATATTCCTTATAGTTTCATAGGATTTAGACCTAAAAGGGAGATAAGATCAAATAAACCAACCATATAGGATCCCAGAAAAAGGAAATCATTTTCCCAAGGTCATCCAGATAAAATAGTTGTAAGGACAAAGATCTCATTTGATTCCCATAAGAGCTCAATTACATAAGAAGGTACAACATTATCATGCCCTTTTAGCAGAGGCAAAACCAAAGTGAGTCAATAAGCACTCATTAAATATCCAGTATATGCCCGGTAATGTGCCAAGTGTTAGGGATACAAAGAAAAGCAAAAGACAGTCCCTGCTTTCATTTTGAATAAGGGAAGTAGCATGCAAACAACTATATATATAGCAAGATATATGCAAGATAAATTGAAGTTAATCAACAGAAGAAATATATTAGCATCAAGGGGGGATCAGAGAAGTCCTCATAGAAGGTAGGATTCTAGCTGGGACTTGAAGGACTACAGGAGACACATATAAGGAGGTAGAATATTCCAAGCATGGGGGACATGTAGTTACAATTCCTAGAGTCTGGAGATGGAATGTCTTGTTTTAAATACAGTAAAGAGGCATTGTCAAAGTCACAAAATGGCTTGTCCTTAGTCCATAATCACACAGCTAAGAAATGGCAATATCAAAAATTGAATCCAGGTTATATGATTAAGAAGCCAATGCTTCTTTTCCCTCCAGTAAACTCTGCTAGATCTCATTTTAATTTGAGGATTTCTGGCAGACTTGTGCTTTAGGTTTGTAATTTGTACCCATTTCTAGAGTCTGTGTCACTAAAGTCAAGCAGATTGGATTTGCTTTGCTAGAAATCCTGTGGGCCTCGGAAAGCTCTCTTTCCTTATTGTATCAAGGGTAATTTAAAGAAAAATAACTGATAAAGGCATTCAGACAAAAAAATACCACTAACATAGGCCTTTGGTTCTTCCTAAGTGGTCATTTCTCTTTACATGGTGGAATTGATGAAATCACAGTTGGCTCCTATTACAATTGGATTTAACCAGTAAGGAAATTATCATCAAATTATGACCATGACTAATAGCTGGTCCATCCAGGCTTTCAGATTCCTCCTCAATGTATTTCAATAGTGACCACATAGGAGAGACATTTGGTGAGACATATTCCAAGAAGGAGCTTCTTGCTTAGAGTCAGTAATCTGAATTCAAGTTCTGATTCTAATGGCCATATATCCTTGGATTCAAGATTGCTTTTGATTTATTATAAAGAAAACAAGATCCTTCCTAGCTGTGTGACCCTGGGCAAGTCACTTAACCCCAATTGCCTTAGCAAAAAAAAAGCAAAAAAAAAAAAAAGAAAGAAAACAAGATCCAGAAAAGATATGTGATTTTTCCAAAGACACATGGTGAATTAGCAGAAGAATTTGAAGCAGAAACTGAGTTTCTTGATTTCAAGGATAGTACATGAAGCTGTCAAATAGTACTGTCAAATAGTAAAAATTAATTGTTTAATTTCTCCCTTAAATGCTTCCCAAATTAATAACCATGGCAGAGCTAGAAGATTCAGTAGAGGAAGGAGGATGTAATAGAAATAACCATGAAATGGGAATGAGAAGATAGTTTCAAAACCCAGCACTGTCACTCACTAGCTGTGTAACTTTAGACGTCACTTTCACTCTGATCAAAAAGTGGGGGAAAAAAAGCTAGACTAGATAGCCTCTATTGTATTTTCTACCCTTAAAAGCATGTAAGTCCCTAAAACTGCCATGTCTCTTGAGCTCAATATTTTTTTAATTAAAGTTTTTTTTTTAATTACAAAACATATGCATGGGTAATTTTTCAGCATTGACCCTTGCAAAACCTTGTGTTTCAAATTTTCTCCTCCTTCCCTTCACTCCCTCCCCTAGATGGCAGGTAATATAATACATGTTAAATATGTTAAAATAGATTAAATCCAATATAATTATACATATTTGTATAGTTATCTTGCTACACACACACAAAAAAAAAAATAGGATCAAGAAGGAAAAAAAACTGAGAAAGAAAACAAAATGTAAGCAAACAACAACAAAAAAAGTGAAAGTTATATTGAGGTCCACATTCAGTCCCCACAGTCCTCTCTCTCTGGATATAGATGGCTCTCTTCATCACAAGATCATTGGAACTGATCTGAATCACCTCATCATTGAAAAGAGCTATGTCCATCAGAATTGATCATCGTATAGTCTTGCTGCTGTGTATAATGATTTCCTAGTTCTGCTCACTTCACTCAGCATCAGTTCATGTAAGTCTCTCCAGGCCTCTCTGAAATCATCCTGTTGGTCATTTCTTATAGAACAATAATATTCCATGACACATTCATATACCATAATTTATTCAGCCATTCTCCAATTGATGGGCATCCATTCAGCTTCCAGTTTCTAGCCACTACAAAAAGAGCTGCCACAAACATTCTTGCACATGTGGGTCCCTTTCCCTCCTTTTAAGATCTCTTTGGGATATAGGCCCGGTAGAGTGTGTGTTTGTGTGTGTGTGTGTGTGTGTGTGTGTGTGTGTGTGTAGATAGATAAATATGTAAACACTGATGGATCAAAGGGTATGCATAGTTTGATAACTTTTTGAGCATAGTTCCAAATTGTTGAGCTCAATCTTTAGCAGAGCTTATAAAAATCTTTAAAATTGGCCTTTTTACCCTTGTTTGTACCATCAGGTGTAATGAAACATATTAGTTATTGGTATAATGAATTCAGTAATTTGCTGCCCATCAAATGCATTGGACAATATTATGGTGCCATCTGTTCCCAAATCAGACCTTAATGACTAAGAGATATGTATAAAATAACTGCTGTGAACTACCATTTCCCCAAAGGTCTAATAAATTATGGAACTATGCTTTTTCAGGATTGTGGAGACCTTTGAGGTATGGTATAGAGAGGAGACAACTTGAAATAATGGGGCCTGATCTAGTTTCAAGACCTCCCCCTGCCACAAAATTTACAATTTTACTTCCCTTCTCTTGATCTGTTTCACAGAATTATTCTTTGAGAGCTGAAGGAGACAAAAGACGTCAACCACTTCATTCAAATGGGCAAGAAAACAGATCTGGAGAGGTTAAGTCACTTACCTAAGGTCACACAAGTAGTAAAAGTAGAAGTGAGATTTGAATACAAATCTAGTGCTCTTTGAAAAGGTTGGCATAGATCACCTTTAAAGACTCTTCTAGTTCTAATATATCCTAATTCTAAGATCCCTTTCATGAAGAATAGTATATATTCTGAAATCCCTTTATGTTCTAGATTCTAATGGGAAGCATGGTGTAGTAGAAAGAATGTTGATCATGAAATCAGAATAAACTACATTTAAATCTTACCTCTGGCATTTTATACCTTCCCTCTATAACTACCTTTTATTCAACTACATTGTATTTACTTATATTGATCACTTCGAATTTCTTCTATGTGCATTTTTCTATCATACTTTTTTTGTCTCCTCCCTACTAAAATGTAAACTCCTTGTGAGTAGAGATTGCTTCATTGTTTAATTCATTATACTTCTATCCTCAGTGCTTAGTATTATGTCTGGCACATAATAGATATATAATAAATACTGAGTGATTAAGTGATAAATTATGACTGAATCATTTCATCTTTGATCCTCACTTTTCCCCAGAGGGGAATATTTCATGGATTGTTGCAGGGATCAAATGAATATAAAGTGTTCCGCAATTCTTAAAACATTTACTGTACATCTGAGCTCTAACTATAAAGACAGAATTATAACATTCTATGCTCTATACCCTAACATTTTGAAGTCCAAGGTCCTTTCCCTTCCTACTCTAACATTCTACCAGCCTATGAGTCTATGCTTGAGCTATAGTGATCCATCTTTTTTCTCTCAGAGTGTGGCACATATCAGCTGACCCTGAGTAACTTATTTCTTCACAAATTGCCAGATAAGTGCCATCAATATGCCCAATAATATACTTCTTGTCTTGTAATGTTCTTGAATAGGAACATTTTAATACAACCCAGGAAAGTGGCCACAAAAGTTGAAAACATATTAAAAATCATCCCTCTTTTTCCATTCAATCACTCATTCATTCATTTACTCTCTATATCTCTATCTTAGAGAAGACTTCCTAGCCACTGTTACAAAATACTATTTTCCATTTTTGGAACTGTTAGCTGGTGGCTTAGGGCTGAAATATAGTTTCTATTTTTCTGGAATATCTGACTTACTTCCCCCTCACACCTAATTATCATTTCCTCATGTAGCCAGACTCCAGAATACACTGTTGCCAGAACTCTAGATCCCTTTTCCTTACTAGGACAGCGTTGGGATAATTAGGAAGAAGATATACTTCAGCCTATTAGTAGATACTGTCCCTTTCAGTGGTCTCACTGTTTCCTTTAAGAGCTATTCCCATATTGCACAAGGCTTTAGTCAATCAACATAATTAACACAGACAATATAATGGAGTAGAAAGAGCAAAATTTTAAGATCTTGTTCAGATTTATATTGTCACTTTCCTTCTCTGAAACCTCTGGCTCTTCATCTCTGAAATGAAGCATTTGTACAAGGTGATCGCTAAGATCTTTTTCAGCTCTGACCTTTTTTTTTTTTTTTAATGCACTATGTGTGGTTTTATTTGTTTTGGGTTTTTTGTAGTAAGTTTATTTTTAGTGTAAGTTTATTTATTTGCAATACACATTGTTTTATGAATCATGTTGGAAGAGAAAAATCAGAGCAAAAGGGAAAAACCATGGGAAAGATAAAAAAACAAAACAAAACAGAAAAAAGACAAAAACATAGTATGCTCACTTCCCTTTTAATCTTGTTTCTGTTGATTTTGTTTACGCAAAACCTTTTTAATTTAATGTAATCAAAGTTGTCTTTTCATAATGTTTTCTAGTTCTTCTTTAGTCCTAAATTTCTCCCTTCTCCAAAAATCTGATAATGTACCATTATTCCTTGTTCTTCTAATTTCTTTGTAGTATGATCCTTTATGCCCAAATCATGTATCCATTTTGACCTTATTTTGGTATGGGGTGTGAGATGTAGATCTATGCTGAGTTTCTAACATTGTGTTTTCCAGTTTTTCCAGCAATTTTTGTTAAATAGTGAGTCTTATCCCAGAAACTAGAATCTGGGGGCTGACCTTCTTGCTAATGACATTTCTAAGCTTTTTTATTTTAGGGGGTTAGAATGGATCATGAGTGTCATCTATTTTATAAATGAAGAAAGCGAAACTCAAAGAAATTACATGCTTAAGATAAACTTGCCCAAGGCTACACAGCGGGGCAATAGTACAGGCAAAGTTCAAACCCTGTTCTTCTGATTCTGAAACCAATGTGACTTCCGTTAGTACTGTGCTAAGAAGTAAAGAGCACACAAGGTTATTTAAGATGAGCAGAGTAACAATAAGAAAGTCATTCTCTTCTTTGGGTCTCAATTTCTCCAGTTTGAAATAAAAACAACTTCTCTGCAGGATCTTTTCATCACTAAGATCTTATGCCCCTAAATTGAGGCAGGTAGGTGGCTCAGTGGATAGAACACTGGGCCTAGATTCAGGAAAACCTGATTTCAAAATCTAGCCTCAGACACTGTTTGAGTCAGTGCAAGTCCCTCTGCCCTGTTTACCTCAGTTTTCTCATCTATGAAATGAGTTTGAGAAGGAAATGGCAAATCACTCCAGTTTCTTTGCCAAGAAAATCCTATAGACTGTTACATGGGGTGACAGTCAGACATGACTGACCAACAGCAATATAAGATTAAGTTGTATTCTGTCCTCTGGGAAGTGTTAGTCAAGTTGGGGAGATTAAGGCTCCCACTTGGAAATGTAATTATCATATGATTTTATTAAAGACACATTGAGTACGACAATATTGCAGAATTTCTGAGGAAAGAGATAGTAATGTTGAATCAGTGTTCAGGAAAGGCTTTAGAGAGAAGAAAAAAGAATAGATACTTTATTCAATGTAAAGACTGGGATTTAAAGAGGCAAAGGACAGAGAATGGGGACTGGCAAGGGGGAGGGAATCTTTCTAAGTAGAGATATTAACATGAAAAAAAAAAAGCCAAAAAGAGTAAGGGCAAGAAGTATTCTGCTGGAAAGCAAGCAGAGCTCAGTTTGACTAGAGGAAAGGTGACTGCTACCTGCCACGGTGACATGGCTTAAAGCACAGAGGGCATGGGCAAGAACATAGCTATCACTGACTCTGTGACACATGGTCATAGCAGCAAAATCCTTTGATGGATTCTGAGCTGAAGTCTGACAACTAGAAGTAGAGCCCAGTGAATATTTTCTTCAAAAAAAAACACACATCACATAGACTGGAACACAAACAGAAACATACAGGGAAAATTGCTCAGCTAATCAGACTTTCCAGAGCTTCACTTCTCACCAATACAAAATCTTGCTTTTCTCTCTCTCTCCTGTATATTCATCTGCTGCCTTTTGTTGTTGTTTTTAGCTGTTTTTCAGTTGCATCCAGCCCTTTGTAACCCCTTTTGGGGTTTTCTTGGCAGACATACTGGAGGGATTTGCCATTTCCTTCTCCAACTCATTTCACAGATGAGGAAGCTAAGGTAAAACAGGGTTAAGGGACTTATCTAGGGTCACATAGCTCATGTCTGAGCCCACATTTGAATTTAAATTTTCCTGATTGCAGGCCTGGTATTCTATCTATTGTATAACCTAGCTTCATGTTACCTTTTAAGTGGAAAAAATGTTATTCTTCCTATTAGGTCTATTGTCCACAACTTCTGTCTTTCTACACCAAAGATTAACTTCCCTGATTTCCTGGTCACAGCAACAAAAGAATGAGGGAAACCTAAGGAATAACAGTTGTTAAATTCTACTCATAACCCAAATTGATGCTACAAGGGGCTTCAGAAGGGACTTTGGGGTTTCTCAAAAAAAAGCAGATTCCTAGATGTCCTGGACAAATAGTAAGAGATTGGGGATGAACTGTGAGATGGAAATATTTAAGCAAAGAAAAAAAATCAAGCTGAGGGAAGTGTTTTAGGAGGATTAATTTAATTCTATTTAACAAATAGTTAAAGGAAGTACACTGTATTAGGCAGTGATAGAGATGTAATGGTTAGATAAAGATAAACTCTGTCCTTGCAGTCTAGTAGGGGAATAATATATTCTTAAAGGTAACTAGAACACATATGTATTAACAGGATAAACATATTCAAGAGGTACACAAATGTGCTATGAGTGGTCCATTCTTCACAAAATAGATCAGAAAAAATACCTGTATATACATATGTATGTGTATATGTTTCGGGGGTGGGGGAGAAGAGAAAGTGTTGCATATATAAAATATAGATTGGAAGGGGAAAGAGTGGGTTTTCTAGGCAATACTATGATGAAATTCTGGTAGCAGTAGGAATTGATAGCCAGAATCTAACCTGAGAAATAAGAAGGAATAATTTATCCTATTAGTTGAGTGGGTGAATGTGGGGGAAAGAGACAGGATTATGTTAAAAGCAATGGAAAGCATCCTTTACTACATTACTTCTTAGGCACATTGGATTAAGCTAATCACTTTCCCCTCTCTGAAACTCATCTTCCACATCTATTAAAAAAGAATAATATCTATACTATAAAATAAGATATTAATATGCATCCTATGTTATATATTCTATAATAGCCTATCTATTCTATAAGGCTATATCAAAGAAAACATATAATGTGAACTCTTTAAAGAAAAGATTGGACTCTAGACTCATAGGATCTTAGAGCTAAAGCTGGAAGTTTGGAAGTCATTTAATCTAATTCTTATTTTACAGATAAGGAAACTGAGGCCTAAGGAGGTTGACTTCTTTAAGTTTACACAATTAGTAAGCATCAGAAATAGGATTTGAACCCAAGTTCTTTGCTATTTGGGAGTCTTCCACAATGGATTCCAAAAATGCCTTTCTCTAGTTCCTGGCTAGGGTCCAATCTAAGAGAGTAAAAATCTTGTGAGGAGGGAGCAAACATCATTGCTCTCTGCATACTGTGAGGCCCAGTGCCAATTCAATTTTGAGGCAGCCCACCTCCATCAGAATGAAAAATCTTTTTTTAACACTCTTATTAAACCCTAATCTTAATCTTATTCATCATTATTAAGTCTTAAAATTGTCCAGAATATTTAAATAAGGCCAAATGAAAAAGACTGGAGAAAAGATTTAAAGGAACAGTTTGAATTCTCTTTAAGGAACCTACCAAAGAATCTCTTGAGATATAGCTGCTGATTATGGCTAAATCTTCTAGAACAAAAGCTTTTCAGAAGTTCTTGAGGTAGAGATGATTGCCCTGAGACTGGTTACTACGAGTCTGAGGAATATTGATCTTCTTTTCAAAGGTTTCTTGGAAATGTATGACAAAGAAGAAGAGATATAAAGATGTATTGAGAACTAAATTGTAGCTCACTATATTTGAAGAAATAGAGAATTTAGAATTGTTGAACCTTGGTGAGCTGGGTGTCTGTGCAAACTAGTCTTGTGCCCCTCTGCCCCCCCCTTTTTTTTTCTTTTCCCTTCACTCAAGTTAATATTGGCTAAATAAGTTCCAATTCTCTTGTCTTTGGAGCAAAGGACCTGAATTGAACTAGTCTGGGATGTCGTAGAATCAAAATGGTAAAATCATAGGAGACTGTATTATATAAAATGTTAGGATAACAGATGATAAAATGGTGTGTGGTAGATTCATGATAGTTAAGGAATCATTAAGATAAATCTTGCACCTAGGATACTGACTGGTAAAACCTGCACAATCACACAAAGAGACTGAAAAATCAGGACTAGAACTTAAATCCCTGAGTTCTGGGTTTAGTGCTCCTTCCACTGGGCCATATTGTCTTTTTATCTACTACCTGGTTTTTAATTTTTATTTGTTTGTTTTATTGAGGAGAATCACTCACTGTCATAACCTACCAAGATTATTACTAAGAATCTCATAAGATTGTTTCCTCCTCTGCTTTTAGGCAGTTTCTTTACCTATTTCTAGGAGAAAGACGGGAAATGATGAATAGTCTCCAAATATCTTAATCCTTCTCCTCCCTCTCCTGGTAGGGGCAAGTGAAAAGAGGTGTTGTCTCTTGTTAGAGACAGGTGATCTGAGATTTGCTCCTATCTCTAAAAAGTACTAGTTACATGACCTTAAATAAGCCACTTTCCTCTTTTGAGTCTCAATTTCCTCATTGGCAAAGAGACAATAATGATACTTAAACTGATTATCTCACAAAGTGGTCATGAGAAAGGTATTTTATGGTATCAAAGTCTTATGGAACTGAAAGCTATTATTATTGGGGATTTCATTGTTGAGGGTGCTGAAGGTGAGGAGGAAACAAAATAGGAAAGGAAAAATAATTCCTGGGGAGGAAGAAATTTCTTAATTTGCAAAACCATTCCCTTGCATACTTTTGCTACCTCCTTTTTAATTCACTCAAGAGGAACTTCTACCCAGACATGATCTGGATCCTGAAATGTTAAAACAATCCATTTAACCTTTACACTGGCTAATGCATACATTAGATGTGAACCTATATGCCATCATAAAAATGTGGGGAATTGAAACCCGCTGACATAAAATCAAACAGCTAGACCATAAAAGGTGGCGCTTTTATGTGATTATCTTGCCAATATCTTCATGTTGCTAAGTTAAATCAAACTACAATTTCCCTCACATGCATTGCATTTAATGTAGCCCATTAATGGTTGTGATTCCTTATAGATCTCCTGGTAATGGAAACATGGTCTCCTGTGCCCTGGCAGAGTAGAAAGAGGCCATTGGACAGCCATTTATCACATGGCCTTGACCTTTTTAAGCCTTGATTGTGCTTTGAACATCAAAACATGACATTCAAGGCCTTCTGCCACCTGTGTTATTATTTTTCCCTTTTCCCTTTAGGAATTTTTCATAGTAATATAATATCTTAGAACCAGGAGGAATGTCATCATAGAAATTTCAAAATATATTATTTATTGTTATGACAGAAAATAAAATGTTATAAAATAAAGATGTTAAAACATAGAGAACTGACAGATCTAGAAAAGATCTCAGACCATTTAGTCATGCCTTTCATTATATAAAAAAGGAAAATGAGTATGCAGAAAAGAGAAAGGACCTACAAAATAGCCACACATTAGGTTAATATCAGGGACAATTCAATATCCTTAATCATGATGTTTTCATTTTAACGTATCTAAAATAAGAACTAAATGTTTCTGAGGGAAAATAATTGTCTCATTCCATAACTGCCTAATTCCATATTGGTTATGATTATGCTGACTTTCACCAACACTACAATATTTTCCTAATCAATCCTTAGCATGTTGTAGGGTTAAGGCTGAAGGTAGAAAATAATCCATTCCAAAATCTTTTGATTGCAAAGTGTTTCAAGAAGAGAAACATAGGAATAAGAATGTAATAAACCCCCAAAGAGCAGTCCTTAAGTGTATTTTCCTATAAAGTAGTTTCCATCTCAAATTTTCTAATGATTATTGTCAAATAGGTGCATATATTTCTTGAGGACTTCCATGGATCTTCAGCTCTCAGGGTATCAAATAGGTGATCCTGAAGTTTATTTCAACATCCTCTATCTACTCAAATTTCTTCCTTTTTGGGAAAGTGACACACTAGGACTAGGGGAAAAAGTAGGTTTCCTCGTGAATCAGAGATAGACCTAACTGTATCTAGCAAAGCTGCCTCCTAATTCCATCTACTTAAAACTTCTCAGTGTTTGTATGGGACTTTGTGATTACCAATCAGTTTTCGTACATTAACTCATTTGAGTTTCACGTGGCATACTATGGCATAAGTAGTGCCCTATTAATATATCCTTTTTCTAGGTTTTAAAGACTCAGAAAGTAGAAGTAATTTTTTTTTTTAAGTCACCCACTGGAAAATTCAAGATTCAAATCTAGGTCTCCTAAGGCAAACCCAATGTGCTCTTTCCATTACATGGGCAAATCATTTAAATTTCAAGTCCTCAGCTTTCTCCTCTGTAAAATGAAGAAATTGGGCATGATGGCCATTAAAGCATTTCCATAATGATATTTAAGATCCCTTATAGCTCTTTATTGTATGATCTTATGGAAGTGTACTCCTGAGCAAAGCTCTGATATCAATCTACCTTGATAGCTATGTTTCCATTATAAGAAGGGTCAAGTTTCTATGCTATCCCTATCTAAAAGTACTTTTATTTTATATCTCTTCTGTCACTCTGGGATAGAAGACAACCCACTGGGAAAGACATGTGATACCTCAGTGACTGTTGTGGGAATTCAAAGATGTGTTCCCTGAGTCAAACATAGAAGACAACAACCCAATCCACTTAGATATAGGACTCAACCAATAATAGAGAAATAGAGGCAATGTTAGCAAAAGACTTTTAAAACATTAAGACTCAAGGAAAAATAATGCAACATTTAAGAGAATAAAGTAAATATTAGTTAGAATTTCAGCCCCAAAATTTAAATTAAGAAATTAGATGGGGGAAAAATTAAATGTTCTTATTGTTCCTCCCATTAAACTTAGAAAAAGGAAAACTGCATCCCTCACATTGCAAACAATTCAAAGTGTAAATGTATTTTTGGCACAAATGGCTCTGTCCTAAGATTCTTGATTATAATTATAATAATGGGTTTCTGAAAGCCTGCAAGTGGTTCTGGGAATGATAATAAGGAATGAGACAAGACATGTTGTTTATGTGGTGAGTGTTTGTTGAATATTAAGTGAAGTTGGGAAGAAAAGCTCTGGTTATACTTGGGATAAACTCTAAAATATACAATTACATGCAACTGGCCTGGAACACCCCTTCCCACCATCACCACCTCCTTCTCCTCAATCAGCTGCATCTCTACAAATCAGAAGCAGGGGTAAAACCAGGAGAAAATTTCAGAATTAGAATCCTTTTGTGTCTTTTGGGGTAGGTCATGCACCATGAAATCAATGAAAAGAAGACTGGGCTGAAGGAGCATATTAGAGCAAATGATCCCAGATCTGAAGACAGAAGTCTTGTGTTCAAGTCACTGCTCTGTCACTTACTATTTCTGTAATAATAGACAAGTCAGAGGCATTGTTGCATAATGAAAAGAGCACTAGAGTTGGAGTCAAAAGAAATTAACCCTATGATCTTAGGACCTATGTTTGAATCCCAGGTACTTACTAAGTAATGATGAGAAAGTCATTTTCCCTCTTCTAGACTTGAGTTTTGTATTTAAAATGAGTGTGTTGAATTAGGTCATCTCTATGTTTTCTTCCAACTTATGTGCCCCTAGATAAGTAATTTCTCTTCTTGGAATCGCAATCTTTGTGTCGGTAAATTAAAGGCTTTATATAAAATTGTCTAATTCAAAAGTAATTTCCAAGTCTGAATATGATGTTCTTTCATCTGATAGTTTGTTTTCTAATGTCCCTTTTAACATTCTAAGTTTTGTCTTTCTATTCAATTTAATCCAATGGTATTTAGTTAACACTTCTATGACCAAAGCACCATGTATACAAAAACACATTCTATGCATTAAATTGCTTTTTAGCTCTTATATTCTATTCTAGGTGACATTCAGTAGAAGGTAAGTTTGATGAGAGCAGATTCCCTTCATATTTGTTTTCGTAACTTCAATAATGAGTACATATATTGTCATTCAATGTTTATTTGAATTGACTATTCTATGTTTTGACATTCTTTATTCCAAGCTCGTTCTTTGCTACAAAGAAAATGTTTTGGTGAATTTTTCATATATTTCATTTTCCCATCATAATTCTGTTATAATAATTTAGATCCAATGTTTTTCTGTCAATACCATATCATCCTTGGACCCAAATTAATATATTTCTATGTTGTCCTTTGCTAGAAAAGATTAACCTAAAATAATGTGGCTTCTACCAGTAGCCTCAAGAAGACTTTCTGCTCATGACTTCCCATGTTTTCTTGTAAAGAATCTCTCTTGAATAACCTTACCTTTTATTCATGTGAGGAGAATCTTAATGAAAGGTTAAGACCCTCCTGCTATAATTACACACAGCTACTACACCACTCTTCAAACAAAAAATTGTGTGACCTTGGGTATAGTCATTCTCTAACATGCAATGTGGATATCAACAAGAGGAGATAGGCTGAGGGCAATTGTGAAATTTCTACCACATTGAGATACTGGGAGGATTAGCAAAACTATGTCTTTTCAATCCTTCAAGTCACTGGAAAAAAAGGAAGTATAGATATTAGATAAATCCTATTTATCATAAGCTCATGATCTTTTAGTTACATACCCTACTGAGTCACTCTGAAAATAACTATCAATTGCTGGCATTTAAACCATTCCAATTTAATTCCATTTCACAGCAATATCTGCTATGTTATCAAAAAATCACAGAATATTAGGCCTGGAAGAAACTTTAGAACATTTAATGTTAGAATTGCAATGGAGCTGAAACAAACAAACAAAATTTAACTCAAACTCTCATTTTATCAGTCAAATAACTGAGGATCACAGAAAGGCAAAGTAACTTGTCTCAAGAGGGAGAGTGAAGAAAAGGGTGCCTATATGTCTAGTACTATGTGGGATAATATATATACATATATATAAAACACAGAAACATAACTGGCTGGGCAGTTTGGGATTTCAGGATGGCAAAATTTGGAGATTATAGAAAGGACTGGTGGTCCATCAATAAGTAAGCACAATTGTGATTAACAACCATTAGTAAGATTAATTAACCCCAGTGGCCACATTTTCAGGTGAGCTATTTTCTAGCCTTAGAGTCAGGATAACCTGGCTCAAGGTATTGAGTATAAGATCTTACTGAGTGAGCAGAAAAAAAACAAACAAACAAACAAACAAACAAACAAAGAAAAGAAAAGAAATTTGATGTAGAGGGAACAGTATGAGCAGAGATGCAAAGAATATACTATATCTTTTGAACAGTTTATTTTAGGTCAGGTGTGACAAGTTGGGAAGGAGTTTAAGATCAGCTTTTGCAGGAAATGTGTGGTCAATAAGTAGAAGATCTGAAAGATGGTGGAAGGATTTGTAATTAGTCCGTTAAACAGATTGATTAGTTGATAATTTATAAGTTTTGAAGTCAGAAATAACCTTAAAGGCTATCTGTTCCAACCCCTAATTTTACAAATGATGAAATTGTGATTCAACAAGAAGTGTTTTGCATAAGAAGAACAAGAATTTAATTCTAAGGCCTCTTATTCCAAATCTACTTTCTACTACAATTGATTATCTTTTGTGAAGCTTCATCCTACTCTAAACATCTATGATTGTTTATGTCTACTCTTCCTTCTCCTACTCCCTAATCATTAGAGAAGCAAAATGGTAAAAATGGAAGAAAGAAAGTTTTAAATTCTTTATTGGTCTCTTAATTGTTAAATTCAATGTATTTTAAAAGTCTTCATGCTCCTTGACTTCTTTGTAGCTCTTGACATGATTGACCATGTCCTATGACTAGATACTCTTCCCTTTTTCAGTTTAAATAACATTCCTTCATTATCATCTTCCTTTCTCACTAAATCCTTCTTCTTTGTCTATTTTGTTGTCTCATTGTGCTTTGCTTATCCCTTTAATGTTTCTCTTGAGTTCTGAGCCCTCTTTTCTCCCCTCTTTCGATATGATTCCCCTTAGGAATCATAATAAATTCTATCATTTCAGATATCACTTGTGTAAATGATTTGTAAATCTACATGTAGCCTTAGATTATATATCTCCATATGCCTGCCCATCCTAATCTCCTATTAGTTCCCTATCTATATACCCCAGCCTAATCTGACATGCTAACTATTCCCTACTTCTATAATGTTTTTCTTTTGTCACTTTACCTGATTTAAGTGCCACCTCTTCAGTGAGGCCTTTTCTAAGGCCTCACTGGATAACCCTTCCCCTTAGATTTACTAATTTGGTTTTTAGCCCTTCAATTGTTTAATCATGAGTTATTGTGTATTATAACCTTATCTATCTCGGTTGATATTTTATTTGCTTACTAGGCAGTAGGATCCTTTTAGATAGTCACCAAATATATTTCCATCTTTATAAGTCTTCTGTGATCTAGTACCTTGCACACAAGAAATTCAATAATAGTGTCATATTGAATGTATAGCCCCATTGTTAAACTTCACATCTTAGTTGCTTTCACAATATCAACACTTTGATGACTCATTAGCATCTCAAAAATCACATCATCTGAAGTTGAACTTATTGTCTTTTCTCCTAATATTGCTCCTTCTCCTGATCTTTCTATTTCTCTTGCTAACATCACCATTCACCTTGTCTCATATTTGAGACCTTGTAATGACCTTTGACTTGTCCTTTTCTTTTATCTCTCAGATTACTAAATTCTGCAGATCTTCCTTTCACAATATCTCTGATCTCTCTTTCCTCCATTTTGAAGTCACAGACATTACTCTTGTAGAATTTTTTTTAATAACACACCATTGGAATTATTATAATATCCTCTTTAACAAGGCTTCTTGCTTCCACTTTCTGGCTTCTCCTGTTCATCCTTCATTCTATTGCAAAAAAAATGTTGTCTGATTAGGCTGAGGTATACAGTATGCTTAGGTAACTAATAGGAAGTAAGGCTGGGAGGTTATATGGAACAACTAGATGGCTCAGTGGATAAAGTACCAAGCCTAGAGCCAGGAAGACCTGTATTCCAAACTTCTCCCAGATATTTACTAGCTATGTGATCCTGGGCAAGTCACATAATCCTGTTTGTCTCAGTTTCCTCATTTGTAAATTGATCTAAGGAAGCAAATGGCAAACATTCCAGTATGCTTGCCAAGAAACCCCAACTGGGATGACAAAGAACTGAAAAACAATCAAGGGAGGGTATATGAGGAAAAATCTATAATAGAAGGCAACATCTTTCTTATGCAAAAATCTGGTCAGGTCACTCTTGCAGAAGTTACCTCCAAGGACTCATTATATTGAATAATAAATAAATATCCCATTCTCATTTTACATAAGAGGAAAGAGATTCAGAAAAGTTAAGTTAGGGACTTGATCAGATCTCAGAGATAGTCATTTTTAAAGCAGAAAGCTGGAATCCCAGTCTCAGCCTTGTTTCCCCTGTACCAAGCTCATCTATGAACCTGATATTTCATGGTCTCTCTAATACATTTATTATGCAACTGCATGTCCTGCAATTATCTCTGTCTGTGACTTATCCCCCTACCAGACTGAGTCCCTGAGGGCAGTCAGACTTATCTTCTACCTACCCCTGGCTTTAGTAAATATCTGCTGAATGAGCAAAAGAATGAATAATAATGAAACTAAGGTCACTGGAAATGTAGTAAGGACTCTTCATGCTCTTAGGAAAAAGGGATCATTTCTGGGTAGGAGAAGGCTTAGGTTAAGGAAGTTTCATGGAAGAAATCACTTTGGGGATTTGTCTACTCGGGCGAGATCAACAGTGGAGACAAAAGGAACCACAGAAGACATCTAGTTCAAACCCTTCATTTTAGAGGTGAGAAAACTGAAGCCCAGAAAGGCTAATTGATTTGCCAGCTTCATGGAGCTTGCATGTGTCTGGAGTGAGATTAGAATCCAAACCTTCCTAACTGTAAGATCTATTCACTGCACCAAGACACCTCTCTAAGGAGCCCAGGCCCCCTGAGGGAAAATGATTTGCCTAAAGGGACACAGGTAATAAGGAAAAGAATCAGGATTTGGATCCACCTTCTCTTAACTCAAAATCCATCATACTTCTCCTAATGAGGAGGTCCTGAGTGAGGTGGGCTATCCAGGGATAAGAATGGAGGCTTTCAGGTAGTGGATAAAAAAACATGAGAGAGATCCTAGTGTCCATGAGGGTAGGCCCAGTGTGATGAGCTCAGGTCCAGAGCTGAGTGACCAGAGGCTGTGCAAATCCAGGGAGACTATCTCAATCCAAGGGCTGTTCAAATTTGTCTCTCTAGCAAGTGAGGAGGCTGCCTCAGGCCTGGTTGCCACCGCCCGTTTCCCAGCTGCTGCAGACTGAATGTTGATCAGTGTTCCCCTCCTTTGTTAACACAATTGCCTTCACCTTTACATAAATCAGATTTACAGAACACAGTTCGTCTCTGAAGCCTTGGGACACCTCGAGGCCTCTCAGTTCAATGAAGCTCGTTATGGAAATCAGCTAAATGCTGAGCTGAGAGATAAGTGCAAACTGTTTACCAACCTCTTCCACCAGAGAGATCCAGGAAGAGCTAATGGGCGTTCATTTTCCCTACCTTAGTCATTCAACCCTCTTTATCTGCTCCTGTGACTAATCTATAGGGAGGGATGTTCAGGTTTATATAAAAGATCTCTCCAAGGAGCTTAGGTTTCTGGGAGGGAGAGGAGGAAGAGAAATGAGAGGAGGGGAGAAAAACAGAAGCTGGAGGACTTTAGAGATAATCCAGCCCACTGATCTCATTTTTCAGAGAAGGAAACTGAGGCCCATAAAAAGTAAGGAAGTACTTCCCAGCTGTCTACCACCCCCCTCAAAGTACATGGATTTGAATGAGGAAATAATATAATCAAATTAAAAGTTAGAGCATTTTTTCCCAGCTATTTAAAAGCATTATTTTCAGTAGTGGTCTATGGGCTTCTCCAAAAATATCAAAAGAATTGATAACCTAGAAAAGGTTAAGAATTCCTGTTCTGTATTCTAACATTCTACATTCTAAGGTTCCTTTCTCACTCTAACATCTAATCAGCAGTCATTTAACAAGTACTTTCTAAGGTTTTGTTATATATCAGGTCATAGTTTAACATCCCATACAGCTCTATCTGAATTCTATATTCTAATACTGTATGTTTTCCAGCTTTACCTTTCAATGTTCTGTACTCTTGGTTCCTTAGAGCCTTAGCATTCTCTAAGCATCGTGTCTAAAATTATCAACTCCAGGAATCCAAACTGTGTAACAATCTTAGAATTTTCTGAGATTCCACATATTCTGTTGACTAGTCCAAACTGAACAAGTTGGTGATGTCACACTGGAATTAGACAACAGCCTTTCTCTGGAGGTCAGTGCAGATTCAAGGAACTCAATTGTGTCAATATGTAGATTATTAGAACCTAGAATCCATTCATTAATAACACTAATATCTCCCATCTCTAGAGTGCTTTGAGTTTTACAAAGCACTTTTACAAAACAATTTCCAAAATAGTATAGCATAGACCCTTTTACACATAACCCTTTTACACATGAGAAAACTAAGGTTTAGTGAAATTAGGTGAGTTGTTTATTTTGTTGTTTTTCAGTCATGTATGATCTCATTTGGGATTTTCTTGGCAAAGATACTGGAGTAGGTTGGCATTTTCTTTTTTAGCTCATTTTACAGGTGAAAAAACTGAGGCAAACAGTGTTACATGACTTGCTCATGTCACAAAACTGTAATTGTCTCATGAAGATGAATTTCCCAGACTCCAGGCAGGGTATGGGGTCCACTGAACCACCAAGTTGTCTCAAGCTATCTATCTATACAACGAACAAACCTCAGCTGGAATCTGAAACCACATTTCCTTAAAAATCCTGATCTATACCATAAGGACAGCTGCCTCTGGATTCCAACATTCTGTTACTTGACAGCCAAAGATGGCAGGGGGAGACCCTTCCAGACTGATGTCCAGGGTTCTAACATCAGCTTCCTGTAGGACTCCAAGGCAGAGATGCTTGAGGACCCATTTTTTCTCCCTCCTCTGACAATTGGATGAACAAACCAGCTATACTCAGCTGTACTTAGCAACACAGGGTAATGGATATGATGACCGAAGTCAGTGTAGTGCGAAGCAGAGGAAAGGAAGTAAGTGTGTGTGTGTGTGTGTGTGTGTGTGTGTGTGCAGGAGTGTGTGCCTGTGTGTAGTTGTGTGTCTGACCTGAGGCTGGTTATAAACTGCCTCTAGTATGGCCCTTTGCAGCAGACGCCTGCATTTCCCAGAATAATCTCCCTCATTATGATGCCAGCAGACTTTCCAAGCGAGCTCATTTTTCTTTCCTTTGTCTCAAATTCCAATATGCTGCCCTTTTCAAGAGATTTTAGAGAGAGCAGTTCACAGCGCCCATTTGGTGGGGAGAGAAGAGGAAAAAAAAGTCCCCAGTGGGTGAACCATATCTCAACCCCAGTTTAAAAAAAGATAGAAAGAGTGAGATGAAGGAAAAAGCTTTGTCTGCTAAATCTCACATTTTGAAATCAAATGTTGTTTAAAATTCAGGACAAATTCCTTGCTCCCTCTCTGGCTAATTTCATGCAGACAGAGAGAGGAGAAGTGTGGCCGCTTCACAGGGCCCATGTGCAGGATGCTATATGAATCTGTGGGCAGATATTAATAATGGACTGGCAGTACAGTACCCAGGGCTCTTTAGCTAACTGCCCTACCAGATGCTATGATGCATACACCTCTGGGGAAGAATGACCACTATTTACAAGAGATAGGGCCAAGCTTATGAAAAATCATGAGTTGACCAACCTTGTCCTTAGCATCCCATCTTTCCCACCTGGAAGAGTTACTTTTCTCCTCTCCATGCCTATCTTGTGTTTTATTACCATAGGACAATGGGCCCAGCTGTATAGCAGAGAAAAAAAAAAAAATCAACTGAAGTCATGAACTCTAAGCTCAAGCTTATGCTCTATTAATAACTTTCATTGTGACCTTGGTCAAATGATGTTTCCTTTCTCTGTGCCTCAGTTTCCCCCTTTGTAAAACAGGAGAGTTGATTTGGCTAATATCTAAGGAACTTTCCTTCCAGCTGTAAGATTTATGGCAGAATTCCATCACTTTGACTCAGTGGCCTCTGTAAAACATACAGAAGGTTAGAAGGTTTTTCACGGGAAAGAAGTGAAGCCACATCTTTAAGCGTCCAGTTGTACAGCATTTCTGACTTCATTTTATAAGAAACAGCTATTCAATCATCTAAGATTTTAACATTTTAACAAATCACACAGGGAACACACAGGCTTATCCACAGAAAGAGATTGGAGCCCGATAAGTGGAAGGTAGAGTCATGCAAGTTAGATAGCATTTTGAAGCTCTGATTCTTCTGTTAAAATGTCTAGAAGACTGGTGTAAAACTCACATAGAAATAGAGTGACTAAAGCACATGTAAGCTTCCCTACAGATTCATATGTTTACTTAAAAATTCACATCTTAACATTGTGCAAGTTCCAATCTAACTTTGTTCAATTATAAATATTTGTGTATTTATATGAATAATTATATATGTACATTCTTATAAACATTTGATAAATGTTAAATATTTCCCAATTACATTTTAATCTGCTTCAGACATACTCAAGAATATTGCAGCAATGTCCTTGTATTTGATATCCTTGGTCTAGAATATAGAATGTCAGAGTTCTGAAAAATCTAATGATGGAAGTGCATAGACAGTGTCAAAGCATAGAACAGAAAGCACTAAACATAAAAAGGAATTTTGAAACTATCTAAAAAAAGGGTGCAAGAAGAGAAATGTTCAGGGATTGACACTTACTAGCTTCAATATAATTCTTTCAGGAAGTTGCTGATAATTTGCAAATAAATGCATCTGACCAAAGAGTAAACACTGGACTGGGTCTATTGATTGGTTTAGTGCCAAGGGAGCACCTGCAATAGTATAAAGGATTAGACAGAACAATCATAGATGAGGTCTAGTCTTGAGACTCAAAGTGGAAAGGAGAATGTTATCCTAGAGAGCAGCAAAATAAACCAGTGGATCCACCCACTGTTAGCAATCTAACAATCTCCAACCTACAAGCTTTTTTTTATTCCTTGATTTCAACTGACAGATCATTCAACCCCTAGAGAAAGCTAACGAGGGTGTAGAGTACATAGAATACTAAACCTGAAGTCTGGAAGACCTGAATTCAAATTCAGATACTGTGTGACCCAGAAAGTCATTTAACCTCTAGTTGCTTCCCCTTCCTCAACTAATAATAATAGTACCTATTCCAAAATATTATTGTGAAGATCAAATGAAATAATATTCATTAAAAGCACTTATCACAGTGCCTGGCACATAGCAAGCACAGTATAAATACTTATTTCCTCTCTCCCTGTAAGTCAGCACTGTATTAATACTTATTCCCTCTCTCTCCCTAAATCAGGACTGTATAAATACTTATTCTCTTTGTCCTCCTAAGTCACTATATAGAGGGTTCAAGAGGAAAACTCCAGTGAGTTCAAGCTGGGTAGATGTACAAAACAAGTCCTGCAAGATCAAAAACCCTTTTGTGTATAATCTCAGTAAAGTTGTCTCTGTCATAATTAGAGGGAGGTTCCACTGACTTCCTTTAACTATGATCAATACTTATAGACTTAGGACCACCTACACCCAAGAATACAACATAAAACAGGACAGAGAGATAGTGGTCTCTGACTTGCCATCAGAGCGCACCACCCTACTATACTTCTTTGTGCTGGTCCTGATAAGCCTGCAACCTTCTGGATTCTTTGGTGGTGGTGTTGACATTGAGTCATACCCAGCTCTTTACAACCCCATTTGGGGCCTTCTTGGGAATGATCCTGGAGTGGTTTGTCATTACCTTCTATAGCTTCTTTTACAGATGAGGAAGGGGAGGCAAATAAGATTAACTGAATTGTCCAGAGCCACACAGCTGGTCTGTATTAAATTCACAAATAGGAGTTTTCCTGACATAAGACCCCATCACTAGGACCTTAACTATACCTAGGGCAGGTAGATAACACAGTCCAGAATACATTTCTTTCTGAATTTAAATCCAGTCTCAGAAACTTAGTACTGTATGATGCTGTGCAAGTCCCCTAACCCTTTTTACCTCATTTCCTCTTCTGAGAAATGAGTTGCAGACGGTAATAGCCAACCACCTCAAGATCTTTGCCAAGAAAACCCCAAATGAGGTCATAAAGAATCAGACATGACTGAAAAACTACCAACCTAAAAAAATTATACCTATTTCTCCCCAGTAGTATCCTGTTTCTCCTGAGCTTAGCTCTCTTCCCTCCCTTGCCTGTGTAGTCTCAAAATTTGGTCCAAACCTCTCTGGCATAGCTCATCTCCTTGTAGGCAGCCCCATTCAGTTGCTATACATGCCTGGATGTGCCACTCACTTTATGTATTGAGCTCTAAATACCCCATATTGGCAGTCTACACTGGCCAAATTGACCAGATAATGACTCAGCTGTCCATTTGGCTCTCTGGATCTGGTCACAGGGGCAATTTGAAGACAATCTCCAATTTTTCCAAACACATCTGCCATCTAGTTAACTTATAGTAAGCTGCTTGTAGATGAAGAAAATGACTCCATCCGACATAGCTTAGGAAAAGTAGAGAAGAACCCTCAAAGCATCTTGCCTCATTGTTGCAAGGAACTGCTTTCCTTGGGCTTAGGATGGGGTCTGGACAGCAGAGAAACTGTCACTAAAAAATATTCCATTTTGGCTTATAGAATATTAAAGCTGAAAGGGATTTTCATATTAGAAGAATGTTGGATCATAGCATATAGAAGACTAGAATATTCAAGCTATTGAATATTATTAGATCTAGAGAGAATCTTAATTATGACCAAGCACAGATTAAAATATAATTTGCAAATATTTAATGAAATAAATTTAAAATTACAATTGAACTGAGATGATGTTAGCATATGGTTTTCTGCTACCCACAGGGATCTTTGTGAACTGTTTAGTGTCCATGCTTCAATCTGAACTTAACACTGTGGATCTAGTCCAATATATTTTACAAAAGAGAAAACTGAGTTCCCCAAAATGAGATGTTACTCACTCAAGGCCACACAGTTAGGTGATATTCGTCCTTATATACTAGATTTGAATATAATATAAGATTCTTTACTAAGATCTCAATTTGTTCACAACTAGATTCAAAGATGAGTGGAGGGAAGAGAAATAGATCCACAGGAATTGTTATTCAGACTGGAGAACATAAGTCTGGGAAGACTTGATTACTGCATTTAAGGACAAAAAGGTGTTTTATGAGTAGAATGCTAATCATTTCTTCTACACATCTATGCAGGAAGGAATGATCTGACATTAAAGCATGAAGAATCACAGTTAGATAAAAGTAAAATATTCCTTTCAGGCTACAGTCAGTCAACAAGCATTTAACTGCTTATTAGGAACTTAATATTGTTTTGAGAGCTTGGAATATAAACGCAAATAGAGAGATAGCTCCTGCCTTTAAGAAGCTTACATTCCAATGGAGGAGGAAAATACAGAAGAAAGTGAAAGAAGAAAGAAGTATTGAAGGGGCCCCTAAATAGTATAGTGGATAGAGTACTGGTCCTAAAGTTAGCAGGACCTGAGTTTCAATACTTACTAGCTGTGTGACTCTGGGCATGTCACTATAACTCCAATTGTCTTGACAAAAAAGAAAGAAAGAAAGAAAGAAAAGCACAATAAGGAGCAATAAAAAAAAAAAAAAAGTATCTGCCAAGGGGGAAAGGTGGAGGAATTTCTGAGTGCATTTTTTTTATAATAATACCTTACAATTGTATAGTGCTCACTATGTACCAGGTATTCTATTAAGCACTTTACAATTATTTTCTCATTTGAGCTTCACAACAATCTGAGAGCAGGAATAATAGGTGCTTGGCCTGAACACTCTCTTTAAAATAAAAGTTATGGCAGGAACCATCCAATCAAAGGAAGAAGTGGGGTGTATATTTAATGTGTGAATTCCAGGCAATAAGATTTCAGGGTGAAAAGGTTTCTGGGGTATGATAGAGAAAATCTAGGATACAGACTAGAAAGGAATGAAGGGCAATAGAATGATAACAAGTAATATTAATCTAGGACTTTATGTGTACCAGGCAACCATTAAATGCTTTATAACTGTCTCATATGACCCTCCCTACAAGGAGTAGCTCATAAGTGACTGGGGAGAAACAAAAGACAGCACCCACTTCTACAGGGAAACTTTTTAACCCCATCCATTGAGGAAGGTCAATTAAAATAACTGCATAGGAAATCTCCTCCCCAAGAGGAGATACTACAAGGTAAGTGCTATTTTTATCACCATTTTACACATGAAAAACCTGAGGCAAACAAAAGGTCCCCCAACTTGTAAGTTCCTGTAACAGAATTTGAAGTCATGTCTTGAACTCCAAGCCCAGCACTCTATCCATTGTACCAACTAATTGCACCTGATGGACAAATGTAATAACAGCAGCAGGAGTCACAACTCCACTTTCTATGGAGATTTACAAAAGACTTTTTTTCATGACCCTGAAAACTAATAAAACAATTATTCAATTTATAAATGAAGAACCTAAGGCTTGGAAAGACTAAGTGACTTTCCTGTGATCATACAAAGTCATACAATCCTCTGACGCAGAAATTGAATCCAGATCCTCTGAATCCAAGTTTCAGCATGCTTTCCAAAATTCTCTCACCATGTAGATTTTCTTTTTTTTTTCTTTTTTTGCTTTTTGCTGAGGCAATTGGGATTAAGTGACTTGCCCAGGGTCACACAGCTAGGAAGTGTTAAGTGTCTGAGATCAGATTTGAACTCAGGTCATCCTGACTTCAGGGCTGGTGCTCTATACACTGTGCCACCTAGCTGTCCCTAACCCTGTAGATTTTCAAGAGAAAAGATACATTAATCAGCCTTAAGTTAGTGGATAGGAACTAGTGAATTTTCAAGATACCTTGAGGCCCCAGGGGTCTAAGACAACATTTTCTATCCCTATGCCAGAATTTCTTTTATTGCAATTTCACTTCATTAATTGTATTATGGTTATTTTGGATAATAGAATTTAGAGTTAAAAGAACTTTGTTGATAATGTATTCTCTTATTTTACAGATGAGGAAACTGAAGCCCAGAGGGGCTAAATAATTATCCAAGTTTCCCCAGCCAGGAAGTGCCAGAGCCAGAATTTAAACCCAAGCCTTCTCAGTCTAAATCTGGTGTTGTTTTGCTGCCTTACTCCCAAAGCAAAATTGTAAACTACAGAAAAAAAGAGATCATGGGTTAACTATTTTATAGTGCCTACCAATAGAAGACCTTCCACATAGTAAGTACTGATTAAATGTGTGATGAATGAATGGATGAATTCCACCAGACACAACCATGGCAACTACTTTGGGTTTCAGGCGTCATGAAGTACTTCACATTTTCCGGACTGTGATGCATATTTGGGAGAGAGAGAGAGACAGAGACACAGATACAGACACAGACAGACAGATAGACAGAGACAGAGACAGAGACAGGCAGAAAGACAGACAGAGATGGAGAGACAGAGCAGAGAGATTTACCCTAATTAGATGCCCTGACAGTTCTTCCTGCTCCTATGGGGTGAAATTAACAATGCCTCAGCAGTCTAACATTCCTCTTAAAAGCAACTATTTCCGGGAATGTGTTTGTTTTCTAAATCAAAACCTGATTTGCAACCAGCATTCTCCTTCCTCTGCTCCTGATCCCAGATGTGTGCCACAGATGTCTATACCATCCGCAAAGAACAGGGAGACAAGCAGTAAATTGTTCATATTTGTCTGTTGCCTCTGGGAGGAGATCTGTGCAGTCCTTCTACCAACCTTCCTCAGTGGAAGGGGTTACAAAGTTTCTCTGTAGAAGTGGGTGCTATCTTCTGTTTTTCCTCACTCACTTATGAGCTAGAGATTGTTTCCTGACCTATTTCATTAAAAGTAATACCTCTTAGCTTCACATTTTCTTTTAGTAATCAAGAGACAGCATAATATAGTATAAAGAACATTGAAGCAGGAGACAGGATTTGGGAGCAGGGAAGATGTAGGCTTGTGGTAGCTCTGAATTTCTATTTATGCCTTCATAACCATATTTTATAAATTCATTTTTTCTATTTTTAGACAATATTAAAGTAATCCCAGTTATTGCCGGGCTCTTCCACTTGGATTATTAAAATTATAGGATCATAGATTTAGATCTGAAAAACACATTAGAGGGTCATCTAATCCCTATCCCTTCCATTTCAGAGATGAGAAAAATTAGGCCTAGAGAAAATGACTTGCCTCAGATAACACAGGAAAAACGATTTATGGCTCGCCTAACCCATATTCTTGATTTTGCAAATGGAGAAACTGAGCTCCAAGGAGTCGAAGTGGTTTATTCCACTTGTATAGTGGAACTTTTGTTCTCCCAGTACAATTCAGTGATCTTTGCATGGTATCAGCTCACTTTTTTACAACACTACAGAAAGAAAACCTATCTTTCCCCAGTCCCTCCCTGGCATCACTGTGGGTATCTTTGAGTTAGGGACGGGGGTGCATCTCTATTTTTCAGTAAGATTAAAGATGATAGAAAAGAGCTTCAGGACCAGCTGCAGTGAGCACTAGCTGTGGGGCTCTAACAGGGTGTGATTATCACAAACATTAATATCAAAAGAGGTGAGGGTTCATAGCAGGAAACATTATCTTCTTATGCTTTTTTTTTTAATCTCCTAGTTTCAAGCTAATATTTTTCCAATTGTGTTGACTTTTTTTTTCCAGAGAGGGGGAAAAAAGATTAAACTACAGATAATAAAGGGTGAGTACATGTCTAGTTTGTGTATGTGTGTGTCAATATATCTGGTTTGTGCCACTTCCCAGCAAAACTCATTAGGTATGTGTGCATAGCATTTAATCCTTCATGCTAGCTATTTGTCTCTTCCTCTCCATCCATATCCCCACTCCATCCCATTTAATTCACCTCTATCTTATCTCTCAACATCTGTACCATTGTTTTCTACATTTTCTCCATTTTTCCCCTTCCTATTCCCAAATCTCCATCTCTCTTTCCATTTTTTTCTTCTGTCCTTCTACCATCTGTTTCTGTTTCAAGCTCCACACATCTCTTCAACCCCTTATTTTCATCCTTCTGTTTTGTCTGTTTTACTTTTACAGCTCTTTTTTTCTCTTCTCTTCTCTTCTCTTCTCTTCTCTTCTCTTCTCTTCTCTTCTCTTCTCTTCTCTTCTCTTCTCTTCTCTTTCTTCTCTTCTCTTTTGTCTCTGTCTCTCTGTCTTTCTCCTCCCCCTCACGCTTATCTTCTCTTTTTTCTGTTTTGTTCTTCTTTTCCTCCCTTTCCTCTTTTGCTTTCATTTTCTAGTAATTACTAGCTGCTTGGATGTTATAATCTTTTGAAAAGATACTATGGCTCATAGACTACATAGCAAAATTAGAAATGGACTGCTAAGATGTTCTTTGAGCCAACCCTACCCCAATCTTCCTCAATTCACCATCTTCATATCATTTGAAGAAACAAAATCTAGCTTATATATTACATATAGATGCACATGTGCCAGTGAAAAATGTTCCTTCTTTGATCCTTACTGACATAGTTTGATTTTTCTTCTTAAACTAGAGACACAGAGAAAAAGACATTCAGAGAGAGAGAGAGAGAGAGAGAGAGAGAGAGAGAGAGAGAGTGCTAGCTAGGCTGTATTTAGTCTGGCCTTTAAGAGGAGATATGGATAATTATTTTACCCTGGGAGAGCCAATATTTAGTACACATTTATTTAGTCCCTATTATGTGAAGGACTCTATGCTATATACAGTAGCCAAACAAAGAGTGTTAATTGCTCACAATAACATAATGGTTTACTGTTCACAAAGGATTTCCCTCTTGATAATCCTTTCCTGTAGGTAGGTGGCATAGTGGATAAAGTGCCAGACCTATTATTAGAAAGACTCCTTCCTCCCAAGTTCATATCTTGCCTCAGACTCTTATAAGCCATGTTACCTTGAGCAAGTGACTTTAAAGCTGTTTGCCTTAATATCCTGATCTGTAAAGGATCTGGAAAAGAAAACACAAATCATGCCAGTATCTTTACCAAGAAAACTCTTAATGAGGTCACAGAGTGAGACATGACTGAAAATATCTGAACAACAACATAGGTAGTACTGATGAGTAGTACCTGTTTTCAGAAAACAGATAAATAGAGGCTTAGAAATGACTTGCTCAAAATCATACAGTGAATAGGTATCAAAGCTGGAATTAAAAAACTTCTGATTCCAAATTCAGCATCCTCTGTAGAGTTCTGTGTGAATATATGTGTATATATGTATATGAATTATTACTATTATTATTAATTTGTTGTTTCTTCTCATACACACATATATGTATCTACATATATATGTATGTATATATTTATATGAAAATATATATATATAAATATTGGGAGTTTATGTGTATACATATATATTATATATATGTACATATTATGTACTAAACATTCACTCACTGAAAGTATGATATATATATGAATGCATGTATATCGATATATATATATTTATGTTTTGTGATATGTGTATACATATGTATGTACAATGCATGCACATGTTTATGTCCTTTGCTCCATTAGACAAGATAAACTTAATCTTTGTGGTTCAGGTATGTATCTTTTAATCTCTTCCCTTCCCACCCCCTACCAGAGGAAGAGTCTAGACCTTTGGCTTCATCAGTGAAAGGAACTCCTTACATGACTCTGTCCATCAATGCTAGTCAACAACTACAACTTGTATCCAGAGAACACAAGTTCTTGGGGCATTGAGATGTTGCATGATTTGTCCTAAATTTCCTAACACCAAGGCAACCTTCTATTTATTCTGTCATTCTGAGTTTCAAAGATTTTAAATGTACATATTATCCTTAAGAACTAGGCTTAAATTCCACAAATTATAGCCTAAGGCCAGATTCTGTGGCTATATGCTAAACTTTGCTTCAGACACCTGGGTTGTACCCATCTATCTCAGAGTATTTAAATAACTAAAAACTTATCCATCCCTCAGGACTTGCTTCAAGACCTAACTCTTTAAGAAACTTTCCTTGAGATTCTAAACTAATTGATTTCTTCCTTCCCTGGACATTGTTTGTTTGTGTGTGTGTGTGTACATGTATACATACATAATCTATATCTATATATCTCCTAGACAGACTAGAAAGATGGATAACAACCCAAATCCATAATTGAATAAGAAAAGAAAATTGGTTTGGTTCAATTTAAACCAAACTCTGTGACACTGCCCGTGGTTTCAACTATTCAAATGATAGGATCATATTTTAATATCAGTATTCTCTTTTAATTACTAATGTTTGTAAGACATGAAACACAAAACATGGTCATGGAAGAATAATGATTATAAATAATGGACAGGATAGATCATAGGATGATTGATCAAGATAAAGAATAAATTTCAGAGGTCATCTCATCCATCTCCTTCATTTAATAGTAGAAGAAATTGAGTCTCAGAGAAATTAAGTGACTTATCTAAAGTATGTTACTCAAAATCACACAGTTATTGTGTGAGAGGTAGGATTTTAATCCATGCCTTTTCACCCTAGAACCATAGTCCTTCTCATGGTACCATGCTACCCCAGTAAAACTTGTGTGAGTAAAGTAGTGACCAAAATGTCATCTGGATCATACATGAATTAGAAAAAGAAGTTATTCATTTATTGAGAATTAGAGGTAACAGACAGATTGCAATCTGTACTTGACATTTTATAAATAGTAGAATGACCAGAGAAAGGCCTCAAGTTCATTTACTAATTTTTTAATGAAAGATTTCTAAAAAAATTACAAGTAAAAAGAATGCCCAGTGGGTGGGAAAGATAGAACTGATTTGTGACCTGCTTGTTCAGAAAGAGTTACCCCAACTGATCTCACAGATACATTGAAGTCATGAAGGAATAACCAAAGGAAAATTATGGCATTGTGGAGCTGACCTTACCATCAAAGATATTCTAATTCCATTTCCCTCTCCATTTTACAGATTAGGAAACTGAAGCCCAGAAAGAGGAAGGTCTCATAATGAGTTGGTAGCAGAAAGAAAATAAGAATCCCTGCCTTTCCATTCAGTGTTCTTTCTGTTACCTTATGTATCCCCATCATCTAAGAGGTTCCTGAAGCCAAATAGAACCTCCTCAATTCTCTATACCCTGCTCATTATATGCACAAAGGATAACTGTTCTGTCCAAATCACTCTTCTCTCTATTGAACCCTATCTTGAAGATGTCGGTTCCTTCAGTAAAAGAAGAAATGAAACACACATATCCACACAGAACAACTTTTTAATTTCATTAGTATGCGGGAGCTCATGGATTGTAAATATTTACTCCCAGTTCTTTATCTGCAAGGCATAAACTCCATGTCAGCTCAGCATGGGGTAGCCCCTCTAATGGTTCTAGGGCATTTCTGCCTTTTCATTAGGAGCCATGATGAAGGGTTATGAGCTTCCCTTCAGCAACTCTGTGGCTCACCTGCTTCATTTCCCTACCACCAAGCTCCTCTGTTGCAACTGTAGGAAGAGCAGGACCAATAAAGCTGATGGATGAACCAGCCTTGTAAAAGCAGCTCCTTAAGTCTCTGCTTTTCTCTGAGTTAAGATACTGGGGAGACCAAATCAACTCAAACCAGCCTATCACAGGACTTTGTGCACTCAAGGGAAACCAGTAGGCTCCCTATGTCCATGGAGACCAAACCAAGGTCTTAACTTCAAATAAACTAGGAGACACTTCACTTAAACATAAGAAAGAACTCCTTTACTGAATTGTAAATCACACTCAGGAAAGGGTTGTGGAGAGTATAGAATTTTTTTTCTGGGAAAGTTTTGTTAAAGAATGAATGTCTAGAAACATCCTTAGTGAAAGTCATCTTTCATTAGAAAACTCCTGCAATAGAATCATAGACACACACACAATCTATCTATCTATCTATCTATCTATCTATCTATCTATCTATCTATCTAAAACTGCAAAATCCTTACAAATCTTTAAGTCAATCCTTTTATTGTCCAACCCCTTTCTTTTATGAATAAGAAATCTGGTGCCTAGAAATGTCAAATGACTTAGATGTGGTCAGACAGGTAGTTAAGTACTACAGTTAGGATTTGAACCATAGTCAAGTGATTCCAAATCTAGTGTTTTTCCCACTACATGACTTTCAATTCCTTCTGATAACAAGAAGAGAATTTTTTTTCCTACATAACACTGACTTTCACAATTAATATTTGTATAACAACTTTAAATGCCCAGTGATTGTCAGTAAGATGAGGAGACTGAGAAACAGAGGTAAGACTCTTTCTCCTCTATATCCCAGGAATATATACATATTATTCCTGGGCAGGACAACCAGTCTGTTCACTCTGGACTTCATCTGGACTAGAGCTGGAGGGAGACCAGAGCAATCTGCTACTCATTTCCCAAGGGTGTTATTTCACCCCTGCTTCCCAGATAATGTAACTGAGTCACTCAATAGAGCATAAAATAGAAATTTGGCTTCTTATCTATCCCAGGCCCAGCTTTACTATTTTCTTTCTGCAAAATACATTTTTCACTATCTTATCTCCTAATAAACAATCCTGCCTTGGAAGCCTTGTAGGAACAGTGCAGAATGCATTTAAGAGACATATTTTTCCTTTTTCGCTCCCTGTTTAAAGGTCTCTGTTTAAAGGCTTGCTTTTCATAAAAAGATTCCATTTCTAGTCCATCTTCCTTTAGAGAATGGAGGCATTTTTCTTGAGTTGTTTTGGGGCTTTCGACATCTGCCCTGAATTTTTTTTTCTGCTTACTTGATCCGCATTAAAAAAGATTTCTTCCTACCTCTATATAGTGTATGAGGTTTATGGGAGCATGTGGGAATGTCTCTACCTTTCTGAGAAGGCTGATTTTATAGCATTTGGTTAGAATTCTATTGCCAAGTTTTGTACACTCCACCTCCACTATGTCTCTTGCACCCATCACTTTCTCTCCACTCCCACATCAGTCACTGTGGTTCAGGCTCTACTCATCTCCTTCATGGACTGTTGCAATAACCTCTGGGTGATCCTCCTGTTTTCAATACATCTATCCTCCATACAGCTAGCAAGAAAATACACAGGTCCATCTACATCATTCTGCTGCTTCATCTTAAATGACTTCCTATTACTTCTTGAATAAACTACAAATTCCAAAGTTTGATAAATAAATCCTTATACATTCTGACTCCAATCTACCTTTCCAAACTTATTTTATATTATTACTCAATGTAATCCATATTCCAGACAAACTTCTGGGTATTTTCTGATTATCACATAGTATCCGCTGCCTCTGAGTCTAGAATGCTTTTATGAAACCTCCATCTCTTAGAATCCTTACTCTTCTTCCAAGTACTCTCTTAGGATGCCACCTCCTACAGGAAAAGTGTTTTGAATCTTCTAATTTTGAGTGTCCTTCCCTTCCTCAAATTATAATTGTATATACTCATCCATGTTATTGTTGTACTCATTCAAATGGCCATGCCCAGAACGTGAGCTTATCCAAGGCAGAGCACCTTATAATCCTTTGATATAGTGCCTTGCCCAGAAGAGGTGCTTAATAAATGCTTATTAAATTATATTGAGTCACACTGGTGCTCACCCCTTCTAAGGCAGCACAAGAAAGCTATGAATATTTATTGATATTTGCTACAAACTTTTCAAAAAAATATTAGAAAGCAACACCAAAGAAAGGAGAAGAGAAAACTCATGTGAGTTTCCTTCAGCTGTGCCTGAAGTACTTTAAAACAAATACTAGTCCATTTGTTGAACAGTTTTTATAAGAAACAAAACTTAGGGATATCTTAAAGTGCCAATTCTGGGCACTACATTGTAGAATTATCGCTTGATCGATAAGCATTTACTAAGTACTTTGTTCTAATTACCATGCCAGTTCCTAGGGATATAAAAATAAAAGTAAGACAGGCTCTATCCTCAGGAAGTTTTCATGATTCAAGCTAGAATTTTTTCATCAAAAAGATGAAGAGGCTAAACACCATGTCATATGATGAATGGTTAGAAGCAACTATGAGTATTTAGCCTAAAGAAGAGGATACTAAGGAGAAGAGGCAAAGGGAACAACAGAAATAAAGATAATAGTGCAAATAATAGTAATAATAAATTTAAAATAAATAAAAATAGTAACAACAAAAGTAATTATATAAATAGTTTTTATCTTCAATATCTATTGGCCTCTCATGTGGAGGAATATTAGATGTGTTGTCTCTGCCTCCAGAGATCAGAACTAGGACCAACTGAGGTTAGTTACAAAAAAAACAATATTGAGTAAATTTACCTTCCCTCTCTCCCAAGTTTTGCTTTTAAGTTTCGTGGCTGTTGTTGAGGTCACCATCTTCTCAGTCACCCAGATTTGAAACCTCTTTGATTAAACTATCTTTGATTCTTCAATTTCACTCTTTTCACATTGTGGGAATGAGTGGGAAGAAAAAATATGGAAGGGAATAAGCATATATAATTGATATGGTACCAAAAATGTTCCAGATAACATGTTAAGTATTCAATAAATAGCTCATTTAATCCTCACAAAGACATTGCAGTTGAGGAAACTGAGGCAAACAAAAATTAAGTTACTTTCTAGAGTCACAGAGCTAATAACTGTCTAAATCTAGATTTAAGCTTAAGTCTTCCTGAATTCTGACCCAGTATTCTATTCACTGTATACAAAGTGCCAGGGATTGGGTTAAGTCTTTACAAGTATCATCTCATCATAAAAAAGGGAAAATTATCCATATGTACAAAACTGTTATAGCAGCCCTTTTTGTAGTGTCAAGGAACTAGAAACTGTGTAGATACCCATCAGGTAGGGAATGATTGAATAAATTATGGTATATGAATGTAATGGAATATTATTCTTTAAGAAACGATTAGCAGAATGATTTCAGAGAGGCCTGGAGAGACTTACATGAACTGATGCTGAGTGAAGTGAGTATAACCAAGAGAACATTATATGCAGTCACAACAAGATTATGTGATGATCAACTCTGATGGACATGGTTCTTTTCAACAATGAGGTGATTCAGACCAATTCCAATAGACTTGGGATGGAGAGAACAGTCTGCATCTAGAGACAGGACTGTAGGGACTGATGTGAATCACAACATAGCATTTTCACCATTTTTGTTGTTGTTTGCTAGCTTTTTTCTTTTCTCATCTTTTTTTTTTCATCTGATTTTTCTTATGGAGCTTGATAAATGTGGAAATATGTATGGAAGGATTGCACACATTTAACTACATTGCATTACTTGCTGTCTAGGGGAGACAGGGGAGGAAAGAATGGGAGGAAAATTTGGAATTTTTTCAAAGGTGAATATTGAAAACTTTGTATATATTTTGAAAATAAAAATATTATTTAAAAATAAATTTAAAAAAAAACAAAAAGAAAAAGAAAATAAAAGCCAAGTATCATCTCATTTGTTCCTTTCCATAATGCTGTAAAGTAGGTCTTGGTATTATCCCCATTTTATGGTTGAAGAAAATAAGAAAAATAAAAATTAAGTCACTTGCTTAGTCACACAGGCTAGAATTGAACTTAGATTCCTGAGTACAGACCCAGTGTTCTACCCGCTACACCACCTATTTGCCTCAAATATGTTGCCAGATTATGTCCTTTGTTTCATTACTTCTCTCCTATACATATCATTGCTCCTTCTACTCACAAAGCCCCCACTTTGTTTCAGGCTCTCATTCCTTATCATATGAACCATAGTGTCAAACTTCTAATTGGTCCCTCTATCTCATGTATCTCTCCATTCCAATTAATCCACCACACAGCTGTCAAACTGCCTTTTCTAGGTCTGACCACACAACCTCAGCATTCAGTGAATTCCAACAAATCCCTCCAGAATCAAATGGAAATTCTTTTATTTAGCATTTTAAGCTCTTGACAACTTTATCCCCCCCTTCCTTCCTTGTCTAATTATATTTTTCTCTTTTCCATGTATTCTGTAACCAATATATGCTGACCTACTTCCCATATAAGACTCCATTTCTCGAACCTTAGACTTTGTACTAAACACAAATAAGTGGCACAATGGATAGATTGCCAGGTCTGGAGTCAGGAAGACTCTTCTTCCTCTGAATTCAGATCTGGCCTCAAATACTTAATAGCTGTGTGACCCTGGATAAGTCACTTAATACTGTTTGCCTCAGTTTCCTCATCTGTAAAATGAGCTAAAGAAGGAAATGGCAAAGTACTCCAGTATCTTTTCCAAGAAAATCCCAAATGAGATTTCTTTTTTTTTTTAATTAAAGCTTTTTATTTTCAAAACATATGTATGGGTAATTCTTCAACATTGACCCTTGCAAAACTTTCCGTTACAAATTTTTCCACCCTAGTCCCCACCCCTCCCCTAGATGGCAGGAAGTCCACTACAGGTTAATTATGTTAAAATACTTGACAAATCAAATATATGTATACATATTTCCACACATCTTTCTGTGCAAGAAAAATTGTATCTAAAGGAAAAGAACAATCTGAGAAAGGAAACACAATGTAAGCAAACATCAATCGAGAGTATGAGAATGTTATGTTGTGGTCCACATTTCACATCCCGCTCTCTGGGTGTATATGGCTTTCTTCAGTGAACAATTGGAGGTGGTTTGAAACATTGCATTGTTGAAGAGAGCCATGTCCATCAGAATTGATCGTCATATAGTATTGTTGTTGCCGTGTATAATGATCTCCTGGTTCTGCTCACCTCACTCAGCATCAATTCATGCAAGTCTCTCCAGGCCTCTCTGAAATCGTCCTGCTGGTCATTTCTTATAGAACAATAATATTCCATAACATTCATATACCATAATTTATTCAGCCATTCTCCAGTTGATGGGCATCCATTCAGCTTCCAGTTTCTAGCCACCTCAAAAAGGGCTGACAAACATTCTTGCACATGTGCCAAATGAGATTTCAAAGAATCAAAAGTTACTGAAAAATGGCTAAAAAACAATAAAAAGGCTTTGTACTATCTGTTTCTCAGGAATGGAATGCTATACCTGCATATTTCCACTTAAGAGTTTCTGGCTTCCTTCAAGAAGCAGCTCAAATTCTACTGTCTGTAGGATGCCTTTCCAAAGCTTTCAGCTACTAATGCCTTCTCTTCTTTATCCATCTACTCTGTAGATACACACACACACACACACATATATATATATACACACATATACATATATATACACACACATATATATATACATCCCTATATATACATATATATTACATATATTTATTTATTGATATACTAACTTTTCATTAGAATGTATGTTCCTTGAGTACAAAGATTATTTTGTTCTCTTCTTTGTAAATTCAAAACTTAATATAATGCCTGACACATAGTACATACTTAAGTGCTTACTTAGCAACTAAAGAACAATGGAATGGGCAATCTTTTAGGTATTAAGTTCTCTGTCATGGAAAGCTTTAAGTTGAGGTTTGATAGCCATATCTCAGTGATATCATTATTGTGATTCCTCCATTTGGTTGGAAGTTGGGCTAAATGTATCTCAAAATTCTCTTCTTACTCTAAGACCATGTTTTTATGATAATAAAGAATAAGCAGATGATAGTAATACAGAAAGTAGGAACATTACTATGGGTCATGCACAAAATAAGTTGAACTAAAACCATGCTAATTCCAGATATTTAAAGAGAGGGAGAGCTAAAAATGATTTTTTTTCTTTCACCTCTTATACACTGTGTGTTATTCTAACATTCTGGGTCCTAGGGTTCTATTATTTTAGTATTATATTTGGTGTTTTAATATCTTATCTACTCTTCTAGCACTAACATCCCATGTCCTATATTCTTGGATTCTATGTTCTAAGGTTATTTTCCTTTCTAAATTTCTATAATTCTATAAATCCAGATCAGAGGCAAGGGATGCCTAATGTTGACTTGACATCCTTCAAATTGTGGTCATGGAGGAGATTTATGAAGCATTTTCTCCTGCCCATCCTTTCTCACTCCTCTCCCAATAGATCACACTGGT